>JAZHYW010042082.1:0-91736 GCA_037355805.1 Ixodes ricinus | reverse complement strand
GCATGTATTGCTGCCCCGGGTGCCGCTGACCAGACGTTAATTGCTGCCCTGGGTAAACCATCAGCTGGCCTACGCAGCTCCTACGATGTTTCCGAATCTTCCCAGCTATCTGACGAAGAAAACACCGACGCACACACGTGCTCATACGCACGCGATCACTGAGGTGCGCGGAAAAGCTTCAGGAGAAGCAGAGCTGTTTATACTGAGAAAGTTTGGCCAATGGGCGGAGCTTGTTGCCAGCTAGAACCAACAGATTTCGCGATAACACAAAATGGCGTTACTTCTTTGTCTTTTTTTATTCCTGAAAAATAGCATAGAGTTCCTAGGTGTCAGAGCCACAAAATGGCGGAGTGAAGTAGACATTCCCCAGTTGTCAGACTGCTGCTGTGGTTGCGGGGCTGTTAAAATCTCCTTAAGTCAAAACTTTCTCAGTATGAACGGCTCTGTGGAGGAGTCGACCGGAGCGCAATCTTTCAATTTAGACATGAACCGCCTCAGCAGGCGGGCGCGATGAGCCCACTATCCCCTTCTAGGCCACCATAATAGTACAGTGTTGTAATAGTATACGTAGCTTGCAATTGTGGACATTGCTAGGTACTGATGGTTACTTCTACTTACTGGTTTGTTCAAAGTACAACCTCTGCGGTGTGGATCTAACACGGCGAACCGAACGCTTGCGGCGTATAAAATGCTGGCATGGCCACGAATGACGTCGCATGCAAGCTACGCATACATGGAAGTGATTGGCCTTTGACTGTATACATGGCGGGCCTCTGTCCACAATTTAACTTTTTTCTGATCTCTCCTTTCATCCCCTTCTCTTCCCCGGAACTAACTCGCCCCCACCAAAGGAGTGGCCAACATGTTCCGGCTTTCCGCTACCCTCACCACTAACTACTACTACCTCTGTCCACAAGTCCCCCGCACTTGTCGTCGTATCGTTTTGTCCCCAAGGCAGCAGCCCCTTGAATGGCAAGCTCGTTGCGCTAAAGCCTCTAGGTAAAATTCACACCTCGCGTTTCTTCCAAGCACCGACCACCATTGTTGTGCGGACGCACGAAGCACGTGCCCCGAGCGTATGCTCCGCCGACACTCGCTTCGAAAGGCCGCTAATTTCAGGACTGTGCCCCCATTTGGTTCCAAGGGATGCACTAGGAAGGGGTCTCTTACTTTGGCGCATTTCATGCTGATTGCAAGGCAAACACAAGTACATCGAGGGGCTTTGATTGTGGCCAATAAACGCTTTCTGAAGATAGTATTTACGTGGCGCGCACCAGTCGCGAACCCTGGTGGTGGCCTCACGGCGGCGATTGAACAGTGGTGCCACGGGAGGCGCCCACGGGAGTTGGCACTCAGAGGCGTTTATACTGAGAGAGTTTGGCCATCTTAAGGAGGTTTTGACAGCCTGGCAATCACAGCAGCGTAGTCTGACAACCTGGTGATGACTCCTTCCGTCCGCCATTTTGTGGCTCTCACTGATTGGAACTCTATGCGATTTCTCAGGAATAAACAAGACAAGGACAACGTTTATAGATACTTCTCCAGTTCCGCATCTCCTCGGCGCGCCTGTGGGAAGGAGGCGGCCCGGCGCGGTCCCCGCCACCGCAGCGCTGCGGTCGAAGGTTGCGCCCAGAGCCGTTTGATACTGAGAGGTTGGCCGATGGGCGGAGCTTGTTGGCCGCTAGAATCACGATTTCGCGGTAACACAATATGGCGTCACTTCTTTGTCTTCCGCTCATTCTGAGAAATCGCGTAGAGTTCCTATCGAGTCAGAGCCACAATATGGCGGACGGAGTGGTCATCCCCCGGTTGTCAGACTACGCTGCTGTGGTTGCCAGGCTGTCAAAATCTCCTTAAGAAGGCCAAACTCTCAGCAGTATAAGGCCCTGGTTGCGCCATCAGGACGATCGCCGCTCCCTTGCGCGCAATGTTCAGCACGCCTACTGCAGCGGGATCTCGGCTGATTTCGCGAGTAACGCGCATTATTTTAACCTCGGTCGTTTTTGAACAGAAGGTAACTTGCAAATGATGTAACACCGGAAATAATACGTACGTGCAAGCGGTTCAGCCTTGGCCAGCAGCGGTTGTCACTATGCTTGGTTGCCTCACGTCGTCAATAAAAACGAGGAGACGAGGATCGTTCGCGCGGTCGGTATGAATTTGTTCCATATATTCACAGAACGCACGTAGTGATTTAATGTCGCGAAAAAAAAGCTGCGCGTCGCAATCGCGCCGTCCTGGGCATTTTTTTCTTTTTTGTCTTACAAAATATATCGATCTTACCTATGCTATTTTAGAAGATTTGCTCAACTTGCAATTTAATAAAGTATCTACAGAAACTGCTCATTCACAACACATTACACAAGCCGTAACACAATCAATTTTATTTTGCTAACTCGCAAAAAATAAAAAAGGGCTTCAAATCACGCGCAAAACAAAGCCTGTTACAGTTAGATCTCCACTATACGTTCTGGCCTTTTTCCTTTCTCTTTGGGCCCTTATGGCACTATCGTTTCTTGGCACTTTTTGCGTGCGAAAAAGTGCATATGTCACGTCGCATCGAACATCGTATCACAAACCGTCGAAAGCAATCACACACTCGAAGGGCAGAAAACCAACAGATCACGTAACAAACAGCGCGAACAGCGAGCGAAAATGCAAGCCCAACCACGTAACTGGAGCTGGCCTGGCCGGCACACACGCGCAAGCTTCGATCGCAGCGCCCTCGCATGTCCCTAGGGATCGGTCGCGCCCGCCTGGAGAGGGGCAGCTCGGGAACTGGAGAAGTATCTATGAAACGTTGGACAAGGATGTAACGCCATTTTGTGTTATCGCGAAATCCGCTGGTTCTAGCGGGCAACAAGCTCCGCCCATTGGCCAAACTCTGCAGCATAAATGGCTCTGTTGGCACTCAGGTAACAAGCTCTGGCTTGCCCGCGGCGGTGTGTGTGCTTCTCCGTTGTTTTATCTTTTCTCAGTCTAGGTTTTGCCATTATGGTGCCTCCTCACGTTTTAATAGGAATATATATTTAACTTTCACGGACCACATTCTCGCGCCTGTTCTATTTGTAGCGCTGCACGGTGTTTAAGAAAACAAACATATACACATGGGCAGACCTGTACGTAACGCGTTACTTGTACCTACGTACTTATTTTGGTAACAAAGTAAACACTTAGATTTTTTTATAAGGTATTTCCGTTACCTCTTCTTGAATCTACGAGGTACAGCATTTAGTCACTTTTGGAGGGGAACGCGTACAACACAAGTAACCAACCTAGTTTTCACCATAGCTCGAGCCGGTAATTCTCACGACGAAAAAACGCTACATGTACCATAAAGTATGTGCACAAAGCACGTCGGTATAGTCACAGCTATCCCTGAATAAACGCATTAGAAAGTGAGAAATTATGAACGACGACAAATACTGGAAGCGGCTACTCTTTTTTAGACACGACAGATTCAGAGTAACGAGGAATCGCGTTACTTTCAAGCCGATGTAACGCATTTCTTTTGAATCGGAGTAACGAGGAATGTGCTTTTAGTCACTTTTTGAGTAAGTAGCGAGTAACGGGATTTTATTCACCCTGTATTAGCAGTATGTACCTGTGTGCAGTCTGTACAAGGCTACAAGCACGCGCCGTGAGACGTCAGCACGCGTGCCCTTCAAGGCTGTACTGGTGACAACCCGAAGATAAAATAAAACATATGTTGCCAGGAAGCAGAAATGCACAGGTGCAATAAATGGAAGCACCATAGTTTGGTTTGCTCAGAAATCGGAAGGCCTGCTTCCCAGAAGTAGGACTTCCGATTTCCTTAACTAATCACCGCTAAGTGAGGCGCGCCGAATGTTCAACCTGCTCTAGAGAGTACACTGCGTTACACTGTTAGCGTAAACACAACTTCGGTGCTTTTTTTTCAAATTTCAAATTAAAAGGATATTAGCGGGCCTTCAAAATTACCACTTAGATTAGTACCCCAACTGGGCACTTTTCACCTCTATAGTAGTTTTAAAACACTCCGTAAACAGAGAGAGAAAAACGGAAGGAAGACCAGCGGAGCTGTACAATGGAGAGAAATGGCCGGCCGCAAGTCGGCAAGCCAGAGTGGAAAGGCTGCCGCCATCTACGAGCGACGGCGGCAACCAGATACGTGGCTTGCCACCGTCGCTCATAAATGGCGGTAGACGCCCAGAGTTTGGTGTCTTCATTTCTTTGAGGGGGACACGATCCTGGGGAAACTAGCCCTTTACTCCGCTGTAAAAAAATGGCGATCACCTGTTCGCGCTCAGAGCGTCGTGGAGTGTATGTCTGCAACAAAGGTATTCCGCGCTAGAGCTTTGATATACAGGGTGTCCCAAAGATAATTTACAGGGTTTTTTTAACCACAAAAATAAACTAGGCATCGTCGAACGCTCATTCTCCGGCCAAAGGTAGCGCCAGGGTCACAACCAGATGCCAAAGTTTCAGCCCGATCCGATATCTTAATTAAAAGTTATAAGTGATTTTCTGAAAAATACGTTAGCAGCATATAGCACCCTAGCACCCAGGCAGGTCCTCAATTTCCAACTATTCACGCAGGCCAACGCTGCGGAAGCTGCTGCTTTCTTCTTCGTTCTTTTTTCGGCAGACGCGAACAAGCCAAGCGATCGCATGCCGGCGTCACGTGCGCAATGCCAGCACGCGACGAGAGGACGTAAGCGAAGCCCGCGTGCAGACAGCTAGCCCGAGGAACGCTCCAGCCATCCTGCGGGCAGATTTACTTCGGAAGAAGCACCGCGTTCCGAGGCTCTACATGGAGCCCTCTACGGCGCAGACGAGGCGGCTCAACTACTGGACGAGCGAGAAAGAGGCCCAGCTCATTCACCTGTACAGGGACAATAGCCTGCTCTGGGACAGCCGGCATACGGACTACTACAAGCGGGACAGGAGAGATCAAGCTATGGCGGCCATTGCGGACGCCATGGACAATGAGTTTGACGGTAGGCCTGCTGTTGATCCTTCCACGTGAGCAGCGTTGCGCGTCGTGTGCCTTCGCGTGAACCGCGTAGGCGTCCAAGCACTTTTGGACGCCTAGTGGGCGTCCTCGTACGTACTTTTTGAACGCTTATCGTCCGAGCGAAAAACGCCGAGGCACTGCGTTTTGGACGCATGCGCGGCACACGTTTTGCATGCAGAGAGCTACATTCGCATACGCTCAGAACACGTCCCAGGGCCCAGCGGACGAAAATGGCAGAGCGCAGAAGGCGATTATTGGAATGGTCTAGAAGTAGCCTGAACGTCTCGGCGTTCCCTTTAGCAGGACTCGAACCCGCGAAATATGGACGGTCAAACTAAGAATGAAATTTGTTTTGCTGGAGATTTAGTCAGTGAGAAGTTTCCTAACGGCATCTGGCCTCTCTGCTGTAAATGGGGCATTTGGCCATTTCAGTACAACTGGTGATTTATGGTTCTTGAATGTGAATCGTGCAGCAGTGGTTTCACGACCCTACGCCTGTGCGATGCTCATCCAACACAGATCGAAGCAGGCAAGGGCGGGAGAGCCAGGCTGAAGATCAATTCTTCAGTTCTGCAGCGCGAGCCTTTCGGTCCGCGTGCTCCCAGCTGCGGTGCGCTTAGACATGGCCAACAATCCCCTCAGTCATAGGTGGATTCACTCGTTGCCATAGCTATTTCACGCTGGCGTTTGAATCGCAACCGCGAAGCGGATTCGCTCGTTTTCCTGCACGGAATTTACTCGATCTTACTCCAGGGTAAAGGTTTTGCACTACCTAGTGTTCATAAACTTACCCCCGTCAGCGTTTTTCAATCTGTGTTATCACGTGACACTACTCACCTGAGTAACTCGGATATATTTGGTAGTCTTGGGACGCAGCTATAGTCTTGCTGCGGACGGCGATCTAGGGAGAACTCTTCCGCAACGTGCATTTCACACCTTCCAGACTGTCGTTCCTTGTCGAGCCTCCAAAGAGAACTCTTTCTCGTGCAAGTGCTATGGACGAAGAGATCATCTACGTCGTCCAGTGGGAACCACCTACTACACGAACGCGGTAGTAACTATACCCGCGTGGACAATTTTCTGAGCCGTTCAGATGGGAGGAGGAGTGCCCGTGCACAGCTTTAATCGGCGCCCAGGCACGCGCCCCCGCACCTTTGACTTTACGTAGCCGCGGATAACTACCCCCGCATATAAATTGCATATTTGGAGCGCGCTGCGGCTCAGAACGTTCTTAGATTATTCGTCAAATTTATGCCATATAAAAAAGGGGAGAGAAACACTGACAGCATCTTTATCTAAACGTTCGTAATGCTTATGGAATACAGTATTTGAAGGGCGATCATTTAAATGCGTCAGAGGACATGAAACGTAGCTGCTAGTAATAGGGATTTTCGTAGATCGTTTCAGCCGTCCAGCAGGCGCTCTCCGCAACCCGCTGCGAGATCCGGGTTTCTTCAGCCAGGCTATCAGCGCGCAGGCGCAGTAGCGGCTTCTTCGTTGCAAAGGGCTTAGCGGAGGGGAGAACGCGGTCTACGAAAACTCCCTAATAGGGAGTTTTCGTAGACCGCGTTTCCCTCCGCTAAGCCTCCGCAACGAAGAAGCCGCTACTGCGCCGGCACGCCGATGGCCTTGACTGTAGAGTTCCGCTTCAGCGCAGCTGGTTGCGGAGAGCATTGCGGGACAGCGGAAACGATCTACGAAACTCCTATAATGTCAAGTCATGGCACCACGTAACCGCTAGGTCATGTCACTAACGTCACAACGCATAACATAACGTGACTCAGTGTCATATGTCACCATGACGTCACTTTACGTCAAAGCCATGGGATGCGCGGACACACGGAAGAACAAATGTCTTAAAGTATAGTGGCTTCCGTTATAATGTGTTTCGTGCTTTTAAAAAAAAAAATATTGAGCAGAGCATTTAGTTTTAGCTACTTTTATAAAAGAGGGAAGAACAAAAATAAAGGCGAGCAGACGAAAAGTAATTAAAGATGAACGAACAGAAATTGAAGCATACGGGTATAATGTACGTGCAAGCAAACATGATATTTGAGAGTAGTAGTAGGCAACCTTTAATTGCACCCAGAAAGACTAAGCGATTGGTCTGGAGACCCATCTAGAGTCCCTGTCCCAATCACCCCTTAGACGACGGCCAGAATCCCTTGGACTCCAGCGGGCGTCCTCGGCCAGTCGGACGACTTGTTCCTGCACCTTGAGTGTCGGTGCAGAGAAGAAGAGCTTGCGTCAAGAAATATGACTGCCAATTAAGGGCTGATTATTCTTCCTAGCCGGTTCATGGTCCAAATATCTTTGGAAGGCCAAATAATCGGCTACCATTAAATTAGTGGACGCTAAACACGCGAGTTAGATGTGTGGATCGTTTTTGCTTCATTGCGCAGTGCTCGTGACCTTGCAGTCCATGGTCGTACGTTGCCCAATTTCGAATTGGTCACTCTTAGTACCTGCGGAGTTCAAACTCAACCTGTATAGAGTGTGGTGGCAAATCCCTTTGAGGTCGTGATTTCAGACAGTGGTCAAGGTTCTTTTCGAATATTATAATGGTAGACCGAAGTCTTTTGAGGACCGGAGACGTTACCTGGACCTTTTAACAATACCACATTGAAGGTTGTGTAGTCGCCTTTTGTGAATGGGAATTCGTTTTAGGAGCACGTTTTGTTTGTGTGTTTGTTTGGGTGTTGTTAAAAGAAGGAGGGATAGCCTGGAGAGGTGTGGACCTCCTTTACGGGGCAAGTAGCTACCCAGCTAGGGGATGGGGTAGCCTAGGATGGTTGCCCTTTAGGCAGCTTTGTCAGCTCGTTAAACGCCTTGCAGTCCGAAGTTTGCCGAAATCTGCTCACAATGTTATATGGAGTCCACATTCCGAATCAAGGTAGTCTAGCTCGGGTACTTCCAGAGACGCAGCTGAGTTTGTTTATTTCTTGCTTATCGTTAGAATTCAGTGTTTTCGGCTAAACACTAAAAACTCCGAAAACCTCCCGCCGTTAAAATGTTGGTAAATTCCGATAAATTCAAAATTTTAATACACCAATGCCCCCCCCCCCCCACAAAAAAAAAAAATAACGTTTTTTTTGTTTTGTTTTTTACGAGTAGTTTGATTAGCGCTTAGGGTCAATGGTCCTGGGAAAAGCTTACCTTTCGAAACTCGGACCACTGTCACAAAGGGGTCTTACCGCTTGTCTCCTCAGGGTTTAATCATGATAACTGGTAATTGTACTTTCGGGTCACAACGAAAGCAACTGGTTTTGTTTCCAGTTTGGGCTGTAATATTTGTGCTTTAGAGGAAGGAGAGGTTGTGTTTTGGTAACTGTGAAAGCTATGGACCATAGACATTGCATATAAATTAAAATAGGGAAAAGGGGCAGTTGAAACTTCTCTATTACATCCGTTACCACTCCACCTCTCGCGGCAGCGGGTGTAGGTTGATGGAATAGGATGGAATGATGAGCTTGCCAGCAACTTCCTCCAGGAGTTGCTGTTGATTTTAATTGACTTATTTTTGTTGATATTGATTTTTTTATGTTTTTTTTAATTGTTTTTTTTTGTGAAAATAATTGATTGTAAGGTATCGACGTTTATCGGAGCAACACTTGTGTGAAACTTTGGTCGTGGGACAAATTAGAATTGCCAATGGCAATGGCATGAGCGCCAAATCGAGCAGATAAAATATTAATTATTACAATGCGCGTTTCTTTTTTTTTTTTTTTTAGAGCGCAACTTTTAGGCGTTTGTTTCCGCGTATAGCGGCGTAACCGTTGGCGTCGGCGTAACCCCGCTAAGTTTAGCGGTAAAACTGACGTCACATGACTTTAACACCAATTCAGTTTCCCCGCTAAATTTAGCGGGAAATCGCATCTGGTGTTGAGGTCACTGACGTATATTTCCCGCTAAATCTAGCGGAGAAACTGAATTTCTTCATGGGTGACGCGACACGAAGTCATGCGACGTCATTTTCCCCACGAAATTTAGCGGGTAATTGAATTGGTGTTGAAGTCACGTGACGTCAATTTTCCAGCTAAGTTTAGCGGGAAACTGTGGGAAAAAGGGAGGGTATGTTGGAGGAGGAGGGGATTGCACGGAGGAGAGGATGGGAGGGTACGCAGGAGGAGAGGAGGAGGGAACGGAGGAGGAAAGGAGGAGGAGGGGATGAGACGAAGAGGAGAGGATGAGGAGGGGAGGAGGAGCAGAAGAGGACGGGGAGGAGGGAGAGGAGGCGTACGAAGGAGGGTCATACCCTCCATTCCTCCTCTTCAAGAGCTGTGCTTTAATTTCGCGTTACAGAGATTTGTAAACATTTTTCATTTTTAATCTATATTTTATTTTATTATTTTTTTAAGAGAAAATACGGCGAAATTAAACTCGAATTTCGGGAAATTGAGAATCAAACAATAATAAACTCTGATAAACTCCGAACTTTTGGAAAAACAAATTTCGATAAACACCCTCCAAATTTGACGAAAAATAAACTCCGAATACACGGAACGGAACCCTATTTATAGTATTTAACGACTGGAGTGGAGGTTCTTCGTTCGATCAAAGCAGGTACCGTGCTTTCTATAGCCGGGTTCACGTGGCACTTGAAAAGCTTTGTGTATCATTACATTTGGTCGTGGGTGGTAAACGGAACAGTGAATAACTCAACTGCCATGCCAAGTTTGTTGGTGTGGCTTCTCTTAGGTATTTTAAGGCGACTCATTAACAAATCCACGACTGCATAAACCGCTGTGTGCGCCCTAGCATCTTCTGCGGGGGCCAACTCGGGCCACCGAGTAAGCCCATCGCTTCAGGTCAACAGGTGTGTCTGTAGAGCGAGGGAGGGAGCGGCTGGACAGTTGACGCGTGTAATATGGCTACACCTTCCGTACTGGCGTAGACCCTATATACATGCACACCGCACCATTCGTTAAATATTAAAGGATATTTTGCCAGCACATAGCTATGTCGGTGCTCGACTTCTCACATATGTGTAGATTAGTTTAAATAAATCGGCCGAGCTTGATGTCAATTTGGAAAAAGGTGAATCATTCGTCGAATGGAGTGAAAATATCTGATGGTGTTTTCCCGTGTAGCTTAATTAACCTTACAACTCCCACAATGTCGTAAGAGTATTGTTCACTCTCGTGCGTTTGTATGCACGGCAATATATATAGGGAGCGAATG
Organism: Ixodes ricinus; assembly: GCA_037355805.1. Lineage (NCBI taxonomy): Eukaryota > Metazoa > Arthropoda > Arachnida > Ixodida > Ixodidae > Ixodes > Ixodes ricinus. The sequence goes on along the minus strand of JAZHYW010042082.1, from coordinate 81,559 downwards.
GAAGGCATCAAAGTCCTGACTGCACGAAGTGCAAACGAAGCAGCGGGATCGGCTAGTTGAACGTCGCAGCTACGATGACCGATGAACCTAACATCTGCATCTTAGGAACTGTGACCATCATCTAGGGTGCCCACGGGTCCTTGCCAGTTTTGCTTAGGGCATCTACGTAAAAGAGGTCAAGACATGTATGTGGATGCGTATCGGGAGAGCATATCCACTTCTGGCCACTGCCGCAGCGAATGTGTTCTCCCGAACAGTCATCAACAAAAACTATATGCTCTTGTTCCTTACATTTATGATATGGCTGAAATACCAAGCTGTCAGTGTTATACGGGGATAGTTGGCTATTAGGCAGAGTCTTCGTTGTCCATAACACTGGATCCATTTTTGCTTCTGCAGTGGTTGCCGTGAAGGACAAGATCAAGACTCTCCGAGACTACTTCGTCAAGGAGTTGAAGAAGGTTGCCACGTCCAGAAAGACAAAACTCTAGGCTACGTGTCACGTTGGGAACATTTTGGCTCCTGGGATTTCCTGAGGGCCGCCATCACTCGGGACTCCAGTCTGCTGTCAGCGAACAGTGCAGCCTACCCGGCAAGTAGAGTTGAATTCCCCGCTCTTTCAAACGATTGGAAATATTTAAAACTACTTATATAGTCACTAACAGCTTAAGAAGCGGAGAGCGTGGTGAACCCGATAATCGTTCAGTAGTCAATGATGTTAAAGCATTAGCAGATAAGAACCCCCAAGAACAAATCACGAAGCTTTAACATTATGAGCCACAGCCTGATTTTCTTAAGCTGAGAGGGACTATAGGCACGCCTACGCTATCATCCTGGGCAGCTTATATCTGTAAGAAAATATTTGCACTGGCATTTATGTGTGAGAAAGGAAGATGTCAGTCCTTGCTTTCTATGTAAGCCCATAATAAAGTTGTTCCACCGAGCTCAACTCCCCAGGTCTTCGGAGTTTGCATTCCAGTCGCCGATACACCACATAATATGCTGGCTAATTTAGAAACCGCACGCGTGTTGATTTTAGCGCCTGTGCCGGGTTCTCTGAGTTTAAGTGAGAAGCTATGCCATCTTTTTTTTTTTTTTCTCATACTCTAAACAGATCATTTCATACTGCGGCTTCGGTTGTTCCCGCTTGTTTTTGTTATCTAAGAGTTATCTTATGGAAGTTATCTTAAAAAGATTAAAAGATCTACTGCGAGATATTCAGTCATTTTTCAGTTAGATCCTTTTATTTTCAAATGTTGTTTTTACAAAAACACAAAACTTGATTGGACCCATAGCCTTTAGGCGAGTCTGGGGTATAAATAAAAATGCGTTTCACATTGCGACAGGCAAGCAGATAAAAGAAAAAAAAAACAAAGAACAAAATTATTACGAGAATAAGAAAGTGTTGAAGTAGTTCGCACAAATTTTATTCTAAATCAAATATCAAGTTTGTTTTTAACATGGCAAGAAGTTGGATTTTGTTTCAAATCGGTGGGTATTGAATTCCAAATTATTGCGCCGCTATATTCTGTTTGACTAATAAAATATAAAGGCGCATCGACCTCCACAACAAATGTTGGCATTTTCATGAGTGCGCTTTCAGAACCCGGGGCCGTTACCAAATCTTCTCTGTTGAAGATTATGCTTAACAGCAAATAAACAATATTTCTGTGCCTGATGTGAATAAAGTAAAATGTTATTTTTATTTCAACAGATCAAGCTTGAGTGCCCAGATGGAGTACATCCACTAACCGAGATGACTGAAACAATGATTCTGCCGACGACCCCGACGACCAATACTTCCCCAGAAGTGAGTCAAAGGCCATTGATGTCTCCTAGCAGGCACTCTACACGGATGCTAACACTCTCCGATCAAGAAAGACCCTGCCTAATACCCCCACCAGCCTCGCTGCTGAAGAGACCACGACTATCAGTCAACTATGAGGTATTGTTATCACTTTGCTGATCTTGGTTAGTGCAGTCCTGATCTGTCCAAACTCATATTCAGTCGTTTGTAACATAATGCTCGAGTCTCACAAAAGCGACAAACAAACAAACGACAGCGGCAGGTCTCAAACCAGAGCCTTTCGCATTTTGAGAGGCATTGCAGAATAGAATGGGCTATGCTCAAAAACGAGCATCATGCATGCGAGGGTATCTTTGGTAGGCTTGCAATCACACGTGCTTACTTCACGAGCACCTAACGACTAAACGCCTGTCAAAGGTACCATCGCGAGCAAGATGCATGTATTGGAGGCTTGTCCGTGTTGATTGTTTTTGTTTGTCGCTCTAGTGGGACTCGGGCATCAGACCGTCCGGACGTGGCGAGTTCTATGATGTCGCAACATAGCCTGATAAGTACAAACAGCAATAATCGAAAATTAATAATTACAATTATTCCCAAATACAAAAAAAAAATTAGTTTTTGTTGTGTGCAGTTTTTAACAACTAATGGCACCTCAAGCAATCACAACACCGTTGCTGACCTCATCCAGCCATTTCATGTTCCTTGTTGGCAGACCATGGCTGATTCCAGCGTCACAATCCCGTCACCACTTGCATTTCGGAATGCACCAGTGGCTTTGGAACGCGAGGGCGACGAAGTCCTCTTCTGTGAGCATATGTTGTCGGAGCTGAGGCAGATGTGCTCTTATAAAAAGGACCTCAGCAAGCTACGCATCCAACAAGTTTTGTTCGAAGTCAAGCACATGAACACACTACCGAGGCCCCATCTGGCCAACGCAAGCGAGTCGCATGCTGCGATTTATGAACAGCCTCCTCTCATGACAAGCCCAGCATCTGTTGTCAACGCAGTACAGCTTACGTCTCCGTCAAGTCTACCGCAGTGTTCTAGAGAAAGTCTGCAGTAAAATCGCAGGATTGTCGTTCTTGCTTTCTGGCGATCTCCAATGTCACCGATCGGGTCTCATAGATAGTTAAAGTCACTGGATCCTGGGAAAGTAACGCCAAGCTCCCCGTGTGGTCGCCATCTTGGTCCGTGAAATGAGCGATTTCTCCTTGACCCGTCCGTTCTTGGTGAGCCGATCTAGATTCGCTGGTGACGGGTAGCTTTATGGAGTCGTTTTTTGTATACCGAGATTTTGCTAACCACACACCGGCGAAACAAGCGTACACCTTCGTACCACCACCAGATGCTGTGTCGGTGCTTGGAGGCACTGAGAAATAAGTTTACTCTCTTGAAATACGCTAGAAGAACAATATAATTGTAAGAGATCCGCGGAGATGGGCATGATTGATAAGTTGATCGCATACAAAGTGCCAAAGACTCTTATATTGGCGAGGAACGCTTCCAGCACGATGGTGCTCCATGGCGATCTTGGAGCGACTGGTTTAGAACGACCTTCTGGAAGCTTCGAAGATTTAAATGGACCAAGATGGCGATTTCCATGGCAACGTTTGTTCCTATCCTCTGCGCGTTTCTTCCATAGTCCTGTCCACAGTGTTGTAAATAAAATTTTCTAATCAGACCGATTAGCCAATCGCCTTGCAAGGTTTGGGTCGTCTGTATGTTCGTATCCGTTTGTGTCCGGCTAGCAGGTAGGGAAGGCAATGGCGCTACTTTCCCAGGAATCCAGTGACTTTAATAGATAGTAACCTAATCCAATAGACAATCGCAAGCATGGCGGCCCGACTGGTGCCTTGTGCGTGCAAGCACGTGAAGCGCGCGCGTGGACGTAGCTTTTTGCAAGCTCGCGACCGGACGGGCATGCTCATACGAGGGAGAGACATGGCGGCGGCCAGTCACTTCTGCTTGCGATCGTCTATAGACCAATCTCCCTAAGTGTTCCTGGCACGCGTGGCGCCGCTGTGTGGAGCGCAAGTTCGTCTGCTTCTTGCAAAAGGGTTGCGATGATGGTAGAACGCCGAGCTCTTATTGGATGATTGAAACAAAATTGTGTGTATAGCTCAATGCAGGCACGTATATCCAGAGGAGGGGGGGCGGGGGGGGTGAGCCCCCTTCGAAATCCTACTTGTTGCTGGGGCCTCCTCTCCTCCTGCGCCTCATAAAGTATTTTGTCAAATACTTTACTAGGGGGAATACATTCCACTCCGCTCATTTGCATTAGACAGAACGCCTACAGCGCCGAATCCAGCCCTGACGGAGGGGAGGTCTGCGTCAGTCCACGCGCATTTGCACGGGGATGTTCGCGGCGGCCGCGGCGGTGTCGTCTCCGATTCCACCTAAAGCCCCTCCATGTTTCAAACGTAGCGCAAGGTGCGTCGATGCACGAGGCACGTGCAACCCTTGGGAAGATCATGGCGGCACAGCACAGCAAAGTATTTGGCGCAGCACTGAGCTGAGATTTTAGACGCCATGTTTTTCCTAGAAGTGGCGCGCGGCACGTGTCTCGAGTATTTTCACAACAATGAATTTGGTATGTAGAACAACCATAATCAATATCATCATTTACCGCCCGCTAGCCGAGACCTCCCCGATGATAGATGGCTCTCGCCAAGCCCAGCAAACCTGTCCGCGCCGAGGCTATATTGTATTTGAGAGGAGTGGAATGTATTCCCCCTAGTAAAGTATTTGATTTCGTCATGGGCGAAAAATGACGAAATTTGATTTCGTAATTTTTGGGTGGAAAGGGGGGGGGCCCTTTTCCCCAAAACAAAATCCTGGCGACGTGCCTGCCTCAAGGTATCTGGCATTGAAGTCCATCCACTATCCTTCCAAATTGGAAGAATAGGGGATATACTTTCCAGTCAAAGCCAATCAGAACGCGGCGTCGTTCTGCCGTCACGGCAACCCCTGCTCAAGAAGCAGAGGGCTGCTCTCCGCATTGACACCAATCGACAGGGGGCAGGCGGCAGAGCCCGGGACTGCTCGTGCCGTCTCGTGCTCGGCCTCGCGCCGACCCACATCAAGGTTGCCGCACGCAGAGAAAGACTATGATGCTCCAGTCGCACCACTCATACGTCCCACAACGGATCGACACTATGTTCGCTTCATGTTTACTTCATGTTCATACGTGTACGAGCTTCGGACATGTCTGCAAAGGGTTTTGCAAGACCAACGTCACAGGAATGTCATGCAGGAAACATTCCTCAAACAGTGTCTCCAGACTTTTTTTTTTTTATTGTTTGATGTATTAGAAGTGCCACCATGGCTTGAAGCTCCCTCAATGCACCGCGGCAGCGGCAACCTGACAAATGAAACTGGCTCGTAATATCAAGCGATTATTAAAAAAAAAGAAGAAAAAAAAAGCGCATGACGCTTACGATGCCTGTTCTGTATTTTCAGACTCGGCGCGCATTTTTCTAAACGCAGGCATAACCAAGCCAAAGTAGAATGGTACTCATTGCAAGTAATCGAATTGTTCGTAATTGATTACTTTCTGGAGTATTTTTTAATTACTTTAATACATTTATTAGGAGGTAGCGCACGCGCATTTCGTACCGGGCTCATCGTACCGTATCGGAGGTACGAAAACGGTTCCCTAAAACTTTCTAATATAGGGTACGAAAGACCCGTTTTGGAACCGGCAGAAAAAATTTGTCGGTTCGAAAATATGAGGTAATCGGAAGAGTAACGTGGTATACGTCTTTTAAGTAATGGCCAATTAGTCTTCCTTTCAAGTAATCGAGTAATATATCTGAATACTTTCTAACCATAAGTAATTGTACTCGATTATTGTCTTTGAGTAACGTGTACTAGGGTGCCTCAATGTCCTTCTGTTTAGGGTGATGCCACCTTTTGTAGTATACCCGATGCCGACAGCACGCGATCACGGGGAAAATACTAAGAAATCGACGAAAACAAAATGTCGCCATAGCACAGTCAGCGCCACAAACGCGTGCAGGGACACACTCTTTCACGCGCTTCTGAACAAAAAATAAAAATAAACGTGTGAGACAAAATGGCGAGATGCCACCACCCTAAGCAAAGCGCACATGAAGGCACCCTAACGTGTACAAGACTGATACGAACACTCCTCGTTAGCATGCCACTCGACGATGTCATGTACCGCCATCAACAAACGGACTCGAGTAAGAATGCTCAAGATGCAAGAGTCTACTACTTCCATAAATCTGTCACCGAGCGCGTTGCATTGTGGGAACCTGTGGGCCAGGAGAGGAGCGCGTATGAATTTCTATTCCCGCTGACTCCCACAATGCATAACGTGTCATTAAACGCCGCGATGACGCACTTCGAGTTTTGGAATAAGTCTGATTGCGGCATAAGCCTTATCACCAGCCAGGTATTCTTTTCCTGTTTTCAAGATGAATGTCTGCTATAATCATAATGAATTTGAGACACATGTCGTTGAGCTTTAATCCACTTTAGCCGATGATGATGTTGTAAATTGAAAAGGAAAACCCACAAAATAAAAGTAGGAGAAGCGCAGAGCCCACGTGGCCTGCGGGAAGCAAAGATCTCACATACTGAAGACGGCGGCAGCCGGCGAGGCCCAGGGACCATGCGCGCCAACGCCGGAAAGGAGACGTCCGAGTCGGTTGAAAGTTCGACCGACACTGTTTACTCAAAGACGCCTCACGGGGCCTCACACCCTGAAGGTAGGGGTGGACGACCTGGGGCTAGGGGCAGCAGTGATGGCCGATGACGCCATCTAGGTAGTGTAGACTTCACTAAACAAAAAATGAAATACTACAGATGACCCCCGTGTTGTCCTCATTGCTGATGTATTGTTCTCACGGTGACTCTGAGCCGACGTACCTAGTATTGTTGACCGAAAAAGTAATGAACTCGATACGGCTTCGTCGTGAAGCTTCGAGTCTTAGCTGCAGCTGCTTGCAAAGCTTATGTTAAAAAAATGTCTTTGTTTCTTCGTTTTTGTTTTAAAATATATTACATACTGGAGACTGAGCCTCGCGTATTTAAACCAATCGGGCACAATACGAAAGTAGTGTTGGCTGCAAAAACAATGCATCAAAAGCAACATATTTTTTTGCGATTATTTTTTGTCACTTAGAAAACTAAAACAACAAATCTTCACTTCTACCCACCCAAGTAAAACGACACTTTGTGAAGAGAGCAGTGGAAGAATACCTTGATGTAGTACAAAACGCCGCCGAAGACCTAGCCTGTGGGGCGTCTAATCATCATAACGCAACAGTAATGACAGCATTCACTTCATATTGTAATTTCCCGCTCCACGTTGGGAAGGGGGGTGTATGAAAGGAACACTCTGGGCCTGTATCTTAGCCTGGGACGCTGGTACACGGAGGGTTTTTCTGCACGACGGATCTACGTCCTTGCGGCCCATTTTCACGATTTTCAAAATAACTTGCCGCAGGTCATATTAAAGCTTGCGAGAGAATTATGGTCGTTTCTTTTGATTGTTGATTGATTGGTTCTGGTACGCACTTGGTCTTACCAACCTTGGGTCCTACAAAATATTTACATATTTAGCCGGCAGAGTATTTATGAAAATGGTGGATTGTTTTCCGATTAATTTGCTCATGCGCATTATTGGAAAAAGAATTCTCTCGTTAACTGCTTGGTAGGTCAAGACCTGAACAACATGAAGAATGCCATAACATAACTTCAAAAATGACAAAACAGCTCTATACAAACAAATCCGACATGGTATTGAAGGAAACACATTTGAATGCTGTTTCATGTCGGGGGCTTTGCAAAGAGTGTGCATATGCTGTCCGAACGGTTCGCTTTCATTGGAAGAACTGACCCCATCAATTTTTTTAAACACTTAATTACCCATTTTCTGCGACACCGCACAGATCTCGAACCGCAGAGCCACCTGTTTACAATTACCGACCGACGAAAGTAAACTCCACAGGTATATAGTTCGAAGTAGTTTTCACCATAATCTCCTCGAGGCACCAGGGATTCAGTTTTGGTTTCCGCGTGAGATCAAGAGCTTTTCCGTCTGCTGGTTGGATCTGGCCTCACAGCTTTCTCCTCGTCGCGCGTACTTCAGCAGTGAGAGATGTTTGACCCGTTCGCGGGTCTCGATCGGGCAGTATTTTGTCGAAAACCAATACAAATCAGGTGACAGGTCTCGGGCCTTCTGATGTGTTTGTCGTGACTCGTAAGTATCCTGCATCCGCCGCTCGATGTCAGCTAGTGTATAAGGTAAAGGAATTATTTGAGATCTTCAAAGCAATTCCGGGTTGTTAGGTGGCTCCCAACGTGAAATAGCACACGATCGTACGGTTCCCGCTCCGTCTGATACACTTTGCCTCCGCACTCGGTTCGTAGCAGATGATACCTTTTTATTTTTTCAGTTCCGTAAAGTTGAGGTTACACTGCAAGTACAGCATACAAAGGACGCCCGCCTGCAGATACCGTCAAGTCGTGTTGTTTTTCTTCATGGCGATCTTGTCACGTTAGTCGTACAAAAACTCGTCTACAAACGAACACCGCGTCTTTCGTATGGTACAGACCAACAAGTGGCCCTGACGTCACGCAGCTGCGGTGGCGCTGTCGACGGCACTGCGCATGCGCAGACGCTTCACTTCACGCGAATTCGGTTTCTGCGCACGCGCAGTGCCCACACTGCGTGGGCAAACGCCGTTTGTTTGGCAGTTTAGGCAGACGAGGCAGGGTGTTTTCGTTTTGTATTCGTCCGCGAAGGACGCTTCGGAGTGGGCAACTCCGTTGTTCACTCGCGTCAGCAGACTAGAGGCGTCTGCGCGATATGTCCGTTCGCTCCCTGGGAGGAAAATCCATCTCGCTCGCGCTGACCGCAGTCGGACTCCCGGTTCTTGGGTTAAATGAACAAACCCTTCTTGAGTTTCATTTCTTGTCTTTTAGTAATGTGCCATTTTTATCGTCGATCATCCTCGGGGTATTAGAGATAAACGCGATCTTTTATTTGGTCGAAGCACGCTCCGCATGATGCCTGTAGTGAAGCTATAGCGCTCTTCAACAGAGTAGAAACTTGAGTCCAGTAGTCATAGTTATGGCGCCTAGGATTGTCTTGTGAAACCTACAGTCGTCTGAAAAATGAACGGAGGGAAAGAGCAAAGACCACGTGGTAAGGATCGGCGCTATAATGTTTTCAGTATAGGTCTACCACAGCAAGAAGTACGACATAAAATGAAGAGCAGGTTCTCACCTTTTAGAAAAACCTCGGATCGTTTGTTTCTGAGCAAATGAAAATTGTTTTCAACTGAAAAGAAAGAAATTTAATCTAGAATTAATCGAGTTGTTTGAGGACGACCGGCGGCTGTGGTGAGCCATTTTGTTTACTTCGTTGTTGAGGCAGTTCCCACTCTTGAAAGATCCTAACCTATGACTCGTTGAATGTTGAATGGACGCAGTAAAACCCTACCTGAGTGCGTATTCTAGAGCATTGGTTTCCAGTACAAGTTACTCTTATTATCCAATGCAGTGTAAATCGATATGCTCAACAGCATTCCAACTCGACTAGGTTGCTTTCTTTCATAGCAATAAACAGTTTAAAATGACTTTATTTAGTCACATTTGCACTCCTCGTTGAATACCGTATTGTATCTGCTGCAATGAGCACGGGTTTTTGTTTTTATACGTAAAATATATTTATTGGGATTTTTGCATGTATGAAGAACGAGAAAGGAAACGGAAGGACCTGTGAAACTTTCTGTTCATCCCTGCCATTATCTCTCCCTGGGACTGACAGTAATCCTAAATAAATAAAAAAAAAATAAGAATAAGATAAGTTAAAGAGGAAATGGGAATAAATAACGGACGGTGGAGTGAAGACCAATGTTTTATAATTACTGGTGAGTATAGCCACATCTGACTCTCCCAGGTGTTTTTCTAGGCGTCGTTGCCGCTGAAGAATTTCCACTCATTTGGGCTTTTCTCTAAACATGTGATCAATCAATCGATTACAGGTAAGTCACCTGACTGAACCAACAAGGTCAGCCCGAACTGGCGGAGTGGTATGGCGAGCCACGCAACGTATTATACGAAAGACAACGCGAATCCGCGTTGCAACCGGTGGGACAAAGCAAGCGAGGTACACAAATTCCTCTCACACGCTTTCTGAGGGTCCCAGTCTCTGTGATCGCTGAAGCAGCCGTCCTCCTTTCCCCAAGACTCGATCGTGCGGATCCATTCAGGCCGGTAGAACTCTGGAAATCCGGCCATTCCGCAGAATCCCAACTGCGGAGGCATAGAACGGACAATATGGGATGCCGTATGTAGTACCGAGTGTATGGAGATAAAAGAGAACCGCGTTGGTCTCACCGCAAAAATAAACTAGCGCACAACTGTACGATCAGTTTCCGCCCGAATGTAGTGCTAGTGGTCCAGACCAGAGGCCAAAGTTTCAGGAGTAACGTTTATCTTGTATCAAAAGTTATCGGCGAATTGCTGACGATATTCATTTAGAAAATGAGTGCGTTCTCGCGATATTGCGTTACGCATTCATCTCCATGCACTCGCTGTCATCCGTTTGTTGGTCCCCATTTTCTCAATGATAACTTCCCAAAATAGTTTATAACTTTTTTTTAACTAAGTCACCGCAAATTCTAAAATTTTGACATCTGGTCCCAGACGCTATTTGGGATCGGAGATTGAGTGTACGGCGATGCGTAGTTCATTTTGGCCGCAAGAATAACCGCTTCTGTCTTCTTCCAAATACCCGGCAGGTCACTTCAAGAGCACTCAAGTGCGTATACTTAGAATTAAATACACGGAGGGTATCTTGAGGCAAGCAAGGAGATCATCTCACGAGTAATGAGGTATAGGGCCTTAGAAGGGAAGGGACGAGGCACGGACGTTTGTTTTCTCGCTGGTATTCAACAAGCCCACCCGAACATTTCGTCCCAATACTCACTTTGTTCGATGAAGAGATCCTGCAGATATTCGGGAAAGCCCTCGTCCTTCGCGTTGAGGGCGTCCTCATCACGTTACTGCACTTCTTGATCAAGAAGCTTTTGAGACCTCCCTGATGCTCGGCGAGTAGCGATAAGAGACGGTCCCGGCATCTGCTCTGTAACGAATTAAGAAAACCGATGGCACCGCAGACCTAGACAACTATAAAATGAAAGCCGTTCGTTTACAACTCCCTGTAACGCCGAATTAGAGCGCAGCTCATGAGGAGGGGGAAGGCGCGGAGAGGGGGTTCACGTGACCTCGGGGGGGGGGTCGCGTGACCAGAGGCGGGTCACGTGACCTCGAGGGAGTCACGTGGCCGGGGTCCGTGACCTTGGGGGTCACGTGACCTTGCGGTTACGCCGACGGCGACGACGACGACGCTCAAGCCGGAAACGGGCGCCTAAGAGCTGCGCTCTAAAAAAATACAACACTGCACATTATTTTTTTTTAACTTGGGAGGGCTGGAGTATTTAAATTGTTTTTATACGGCCTTGTTTGGCATTAAGTGAGCATAGCTACTCGGAAACACTATTTAATTTATTAATTGCTCAAAAAATAATGAATATTAAAATACTTATAAAGAGAATTGTATTCCGTTTTCAGGACAATCGTTTGTTTCAATGTATATTTTATAGTTTTGTGTTCAAAGGCAGAAACAATTACATGAAAAAGGTGTTTGGTGCAGAGATTTCGGCATACTACTTTTGTATTTTTAAGTACGGTAACAACATCTTTTTTTTCTTATGAAATATTGATTGCTAGTAACTAGCCGAAATCTGTGCAAACGTTTCTATTCTAAGAGAGAAAAATAAAGACGCCATAATCCTCGAGATAATACATACAAATTTTGATTTTGAAGCGAATACTTTATAAATGTCTATAACCGAGTGCGCCATCTAAGAAGACGACCCAAAGTTGCAAAACGAGAAAAATGTATTTGCATTTTCCTCGTCTCAATCTGGATGAGCGTCGCGCCGGCGTGCGGTCGCGTATCACTACTGCGTGGTGCACGTTAGAGACCTTAGTCTAGCGTTTGTACTGTACTGACTAAATTTCTTATCTACTGTCGGTGACAGGTCAAGAAGAAGTGGAAGCTCCTCCCACCTTTTTTCACTTTAGCAGAGCGAACGGTGGAGAGGAGGTCGCCTCCACTCCAGCGTTCGCTCTACTAAACTCGAGAGAGGTGGAAGGAGCTTCCACTTCGCTTTTGACATGCCATCGACTACACAGCTGCGAAAAAGTCACCCGTTGAGGCAGACTAACTTCAAGGCTGCCTAAACATATAAAAACAAGACAATTACTTTACTTACCTCCGAGCTACGTCAACAAGTTGTGGGAAGGACAGATTGAAAGAAAACGCTCGCTTTTATCCTCGGAACTGCACCGCTACGACCAAGTTTCTTGGTCAGTGGCGTTGCGTGCAGTTACTTGGATCCCACTATAAGGACTATTCACTGACGGCCATAGCTGTGTGCGCGAATGCTGAGCGCGTGCTGACGGCGAGCTTCCGCAGTTTTTTTGCAAGGTGCATTCCGCACCATCACGAGTGCCGGTCTTAGCAGCCTATTGATGTGAGCTCGTTCTGAGCATACGCACACAACAGCACCCAGAAATATGGCGCCCAGTGAATACTCCTATACTCCGTTCACCCTTTAGCTGAGGCTAGAAGCTCCGCCTTCAGCGCGAGGCTTTCTGCCCTTGCTAACACAAGTGTGAACGCGCAGGCACGCGCAACCAAAGCACTGCGGAAGCCAGCGAGCTCGCGCTGCAGACGGAGCTTCTAGTCCCAGCTTAAGGGTGAACGGAGCACATAGGGTTAGTAAGCTCGTGTAAAGTGAAAAACGATACAACTGAATATCGTTGAACCACCCTTCAAACCTACAGGTATATATACACTTAAGGTTCTAGACATTGCATACATTGGCGTTTCTGGTTTGGAAACGCCTAATCGTAACAACAGTAATCACTATGTTCTCGCTACGTCGCTTGCGTATATTCGTCAGACATAAAACAATATATTTAAGAATGGCATTATAGATGCGTTCTGCGCTCACCTTGATTCCGATGAGGGTATAAAACACCTGGTGGGTTAGCCAGTAGCGGCTGGTGTACGGTTGGGTCATAAACTCGAAACAGGGATTGCTGATTTTGCATTCGTCCGGGCTCCTGAAACACCCATTGTACAGGGAGGTCAGTGTTTTTTTTCCACGGTGAATTTAGTCGCCGACATGTGCTTAGAAGAACGACAGGGAAGTCTTTCAGCTGTCAAACCTCCAGCACGAGCTTCCTGCCTTCGATCACGCTTCGGCGTCTCGCGAGCCTGGAGCGTGCACGTGCAGCCGAAGCACGACGGAAGGCAAGGAGCGCGTGTTGTAACTGGGCATTCTAAATAGACGCCCTATACCGTTCTCGGCCTATTCACTGGCGGCCATAGCTGTGTGCGCGACTGCTGAGCGCGTGCTGACGCCGAGCTTCCACAGTTCTTTCGCCGCGTGCATTCCGCACCATCAAGATTGCCGGTCTTAGCAGCCTATTAATGGGAGCTCGCTCTGAGCATGCGCTCTAAAGAGCACCCACAAATATTGCGTCCTGTGAATACTCCCTATAGTTGCGGTGAGAAGCTCGCTACGCGTGCTTCTGTTTAATTCACTTTGGGTAGGGAACGTGCCACCGACGCGGTTATGTTTTAATTTTCATGGTGCATAGAAGCTTGGCTTTGCACGTGCTTGCACCAGCGGAGGAATGATCACCGAGCCCTTCTGATTCGCTGTACAGCGATACCGTTTGCTTTTCTTTCGTTGACCGCGAGGTTGAAATTCAATAATGTCTATAAAGTGTCCGGAAGGAGACCTCGCAACCCAAGGTGGCCTTGCAGAAGAGAACACGAAACAAAATTAAGTTTCGGAGAGTCTTATTACGTGAAAAATTTACATAACCACTGATGGCTAAAGAATCACAGGAGCGCCAATCATCTTAGTATAGTGGTACTCCGCAGTCGACGGGATAGCCAACAATGACGTCGGAGAACAAATTATAAAGCATTAAGCGTGAACGTAATAAACACACTTCCGGCGTTTGATAGGCTATTGGCGACTCCAACATTTATTTTTTTGTACATTATTCTTCGACTATAGTTTTCGACCAAGCACAAAGCAAATAAAGACATTTTACAAAAAATAAATAAATAAAGAACCTGAATTAGAGAAATGCTTTTTTTTCTTCAATGCATTCTGAATGAAGTTATGGAGCTGCATAATGAAACGCATGGTAATGAAGGCATTTCTTATTATTTCATTCAGAGGTGGTTGGATGAGAGGGGCTCTTTTTTACGTTATCTAGTCGCTGAGAGTTTAAGAAACGTAGGGTGTTACTTATGCTAACGCGTTTTATTTCGTGATTTGTTCTTTGACGTTCTTATCGCCCGATGCTGCAAGCTCATTGGCTGCAGAGCTATACAGGGTGTAAGCGGAACTTCCGGCCGCCATGAGAGGGGAGAGAAATACTTCCGGTTCTCCCGTGTCTACCTAGTGTTTAAGTGGGTTCGCGACGACTCTTGGTTCTCTAGCGAGCAACTCCGCGAAAACTACGCTCGAGATATGCCCCAAAATCGTGCTTTCCGATGCACGAAAAAAAAAAAATGTCACGAGTAAAGTTATTGCGATTATATGGAGACGAGGGACGCCACCGACGACGCCCAGCCGGGGTGGTCGTAGGACGACGGCATTGGCAGACGATGCTAGCCTACTTCGACGTGCCACCGACAGATGGCGCAACGCGAGCAACGCTTGAATGCAGCGCCGGCGCCGCGGCGCCTCGATTGACCATCGCCGTACAACGATGGGCCATTACGGTACGTACAAATGCAATGAGTACGGTGCTCCGGGGAATAAAGCTTGAACACCAAAGCAAGCAAGTCAAAACACTACAAAATTGTGCATTCAGAGACTCGCTTTGCGATACAGGCAGTGCAATAAAAACGTACGGAAGATTGTCATGTACTAAAAACAAAACCCGGCTCGACGAACCCTGCGGGGAAGCTCGGAGCGTATCGTCGGCGCCTGGGAGGAGGTGGGCGCCCACTGCCGATGCCTTGCCGCTTCACGAAGAAGTTGAATGCGTTTAGGAGTTCGCAGTTTCTAAGTATCTCTCAGGTATATGGACCAGGCTAGTCAAATATGTATATAGTCCCAAAAACCATCGGCATATTTGTCATTTCTTTGAGGAACGAGCGCTCTTTCTTTTCACCCAGAAGATAGACCGATCTCACCAAGCGTTTGGCGCATGCGCGAGGCAGCCATAACTTTAGTTCACAGGAGACATAGACCGATCTCACCAGCGTTCCGCGCATGTGGACGCCGCCATAACTGTAGTTCATAGGGGCAGACGCCAGTTCACGAGATGGCTCATGCCACCTCGTGCTCTGCTCGCGCAGACCTCCAGCAGGGTTGTTGCGCGTGCAGCAGACTACAGCTCCCACGAAGCATTTCGGCAGTGGTGGCGTCGTGCCCTGCAGCACAGCTCCAGCGAGGTTCTCGCACGCGCAGAACGACTAAAGTTCCCTCGATGCATTGCGGCAGCGGCAGCGTAGTCAAACTGGCTGGTAAGGTCGGTCTATTAGGAAGACATGTCAATCGCGTATAATGTCCACTATTCGCACGCACGCACCGCGCTGACCGCGGACCGCCGCGTTCAGATGGTCGTGTCGACTGCACTAGTTCATTTGGACCGCTGACGAAGCGCGGCCACTCAGTCGACAGGATGATCGCCACTGCGGCCATGCGCGGTCATTGGCGACAGGCGCTGAATGAGCGCGCGCCGACTTCGGCGTATTTCGTTCAATGGTCCACCCGTTGATGTGCTTGAAGTGAGCGCAAGCGCGTTCACGGCGGAATGCTTCGTGTTCACTTGGTAGTGCGTCATCGCTGACCTGCGCAGTGGCGCGCTTTGGGTGCAGCATCTTCTCATGCTGCGCGCGCCCCAATTGAACGTGACATAAGTATGTTTCACGAGGTACCACTGTTAGTCCTTGGCGCTGATATTCTTAAAGTAGGCGCTATACTTACGAGGGGGCGTTCATAAAGTTCGTATTATCGGCGCAAAAAATTGAAAAAAAACGAAACAAAACAGGCATCAACATGAGCGCGCGTCCCTCTAGTTTCCGCAGAGTTAAACATCGCATAGCAATAGTAGCGGTTAACGCCGCTACGTTGTCGAAACAAAAGTGGCACCGCCCGTCGGTGCCAAGCACATGCAGTGATCGTTTCTTTTCCATTTGAAGGGAAGCAACGCCAAGGATATTCATTCCAATCTGGGAACGTTGTTCGGGGATAACGCCCCAGTTTATGACACTTTGGTTAAATGGCACAGACGTTTCTAGTGTGGCCAAATAAGAGGAGAGCATTTCATTGACGACGACCAAGTGATTGCTGAAGTGGAGCGATTTCTGAACACTCAAAACAAGGAGTTCTGTAACAATAGCCTCCGGCATGTGGTCCATAGCTGGAAAAAGTAGGTAACTTTTGGTAGCTAACAAGTAGAGAAAGTCTCAACTCCTACTCGACTTTGATTGCTGAATCTCTATTCCTTCGTGCCAATAATACGAACTTTATGAACGGCCCTCGTACTGAAGATCCCCCAAAAGAAGCAACAACAACCGGAGGTAGCATATACTCCCCTGGAAGTTTGGTCATTGTTTGCTTTTGTTTACCTCCGCACACCCTGTATATCAAGATGCTGGTGTCTCGCCACACCCTACGTTTCTTAATTAAGTCGACATAGACTATTGGAAGCGTGCGAAAAGACATTGGCGCAACGGTGCGGCTCCTGCAGAAGCATTTCGCATTGAACACGACAGGACTGCAGTATAGACATCCTCAGTATAGCAGACAACCTTTGATTTAACGAATGTCGGTTTACCTGAGCTCACCGCTATTCAAAACGTTCGAAGTCACACTCGGCGCTTTTTTCTTTCTTTTTACGTGTGACCGGAAATTAAGAACACAAATTCCCCTCCATGTGCCGGCGAAAATCGCCGCGATCATCTTAATTCCAATATACGTGTACTCGATCCGCTGGCGAACGAAAAACAATGTGATGATACAAGGAGGGAAAACTATACTTCTCACGTGGATTTTCTCAATTATTCGCGCTGATGAATGTTGTACCGTATCGATTTCTGGACCGTCCAGCTGGTCCAGCACACAAACGTCTCCCAGAAGTTACATCCCAGCGCAGATAAACAAAAAACATGAAAACATGGCACAGACGCTGCCAAGGCCCTGCGGGCGCCATTAGAAGAGGCCCCGGCGGGTAGCGCTTCACTGTTCCACGCAACGCGGACGCTGTCGATGGTGGCGTTGACAACCAGCTTCCAATGCTTCGAACAGAGCCGGCTATGGCTTCCAGGCGGCGCGCCCTCTTTAGGTGTTGCACGCTCCATTTAGTAAGTGAATAACCGTTATGAATACGAAGACATCCTACGTTTGTTTCCTACATTACGGAACTTTCTAGACTATGTAAATTTCGTAAATCAAAGCACACAAAAAAAAAATCATTGCACTGTTATTTTTTTGTTTGCGAGGTTTAAATGTAATTTTCACAAAAGCACCAGGCTTTTATTTCTCATGCTTTCTGTAGTTGTAAACGCGAATGTAAATACTTCTGACATCACCTACTAAATCCATTTAGCTGCTCGATACTTTTTAATTAAAGGGAGGGGAAAGCGGCATTGAAGGGTGGGTATTTTTACCGACATCCGCACGTTTATTTGTTCCGCTTATGCACGCCGACAAGCGCGCCTGCCTCAAGAGCTCTGTGCTCTAGCAACCGTGCCATAGATTTCGCAGAAATATACACTCGATCTCTATATTGTAATACAGACTTGTACGGAGGGAAACTGGGGAAGAAGGGAAGATGAGAGCGGTGGCAAGTCAGGGCGCCGCGTTCCGATTGCAAGGACAACGGGAAGACGCAAATGCTAGAGCTGCCTTTCCCGCTAGCCGCTGTTCGATCGCTTTCGAACGCCGAACGCAAGCGTCCGGAGTACCAACGCGAGACATTCCGAGAGGAGCAGATGGCATTCTTGTTCGTCCTAATTGAAAGAAGTAGACACAATGGCAGCTACCCTTTGCGCCTACCCACTAATCATCCAATCGGAACTTGGCACTCTCACCTCCCAGCTCGCTCTCGTACCCTCCTCTCTCTCTCCTTTCTCTCGCTCTCGCATTTCATCTCCGTACACAGAGCGGCCGAGCACGCGCGAGTTTGACGCTTCAGAAATCCATACAAGCGCGCTTTCCTATCACGAACGCTGCAGGTGGCAGCAGACAAAAGACCAGAAACCCTTCGTTGAAGCGACGAGCTCAGCGTTACAATGAGCGTATACCGCGGGCACTGGCTGCATGCGTTAAAAATACTCGAATATATTGTCACAGATTGCGGCTGCCGTGACAGGATGGACGAGGGAAAGTGAAAGTCTAATGTGGCGAGCTTGTGCCAAAACAATAGATGCAATATAATAAGCGTCGCGCGGAGTCGATATTGACGTTAGTAGCAGGATCGAGCACTGGCGAAAAAGCAAGGTGCTACTGTTGCTTTTATACCGGCTTCGTCTGCAGGAATACTCTAATGCAGAACGCAGGGGGAAAAAAGGAGAATCAATTTGAATCTTTCAGAGGAGAAACAAAAGGGAAAACTAAACTTGCGGGGTTTGTCGCAAGATTCCAGCACACGTTTAGGTCGAGAAATGCTGTAGTACATGAAAAGATATCCAGTAATGCGGCCTTTCGGGAAAGCTTAAAAAATCGTCGTTCGTCGTGCGAATTTTTTTTATTTAGGTGTAAATATTTGTTTGCGTTAGTTGTGCCTGCTTTCAATCATAGAAGATGGATGACTAACCAGATAACCGCACCTGTAGAAGGCACACTTCAACTCGCGACTTATGTATAGTGCTACCAACACGTCAAAATGACAGGTGTACAAATTTCAGCTTGAGCACTAAAGCCTAAAGCCCCTTCATGTTTCAAAAGTAGCGCAAGGTTCGTCGATGCACGAGGCACGTGCAACGTGCAGCCCTTAGGAAGATCATGGCGGCACAACGCAGCACTAAGCTAGGTTTCAGACGCCATGAATTTCCCAGAAGTGGCGCGCTTCACGTGCCTCGAGCATTTCTACAATGAATGGCGCCACTTTTCCCAGGATAGAGGGGCTTTACTAAAGCCTGGTTCAGACAGTTGCGTTTGACTGCATGTGACTGCGTTGCGGCTGCGAAAAACCAGGACATCCCTGCTGCCTATATCGCGTGCCAAGATGATTCCTTGAATTGGATTGCACGCTTCATACGAAGCACAGATGTGCCGGTGACTCGCTTTCGGTTCTCGACGCAACGCAGTCAAACGCACTCAAACGCAAGTGTCTTAACCGGCGCTTAAGTATAAAGAGCGCTTTCTAAATGCACGAGCCAGTAACTCTAAAATCTCTGCACAGAAGTCTCGAGGTCAGATGGCGCGCATTCGCAAAAAACCTTACTGAATGTGAGCACCATACTGGCGTGCGTTAGCGTATTCCTCACAGCGCGACGTATCTCAAAAACCTGAAGTTGGCATTCGTTCTGAATCGACTTCATTTCTCACCAACAATGTAAACCAGTGACACCGTAGCTCCACATTGAACGTATAATCAACCACGCCAACTACCGCCACTGCACCTCGATATTTAATGCCTGATCCACAGCTTGAACCAGCGTCACCACATATACCCTCAATATTTAATGTCACATCAACAGCGTGAACTAGCGTCAACGTACCTAAGCATCAAATGTCGGCTTTACTCTGATTTTGCAAACGTGGCTTTAAGTTTGGAGACATTGTGTATACAGAGTCTACCCCAACTGCGCTTTTCGTTTTTTTGTTTTGTTTTTTTGTTTAAGCTTGACGCGTTAGATTTTATTTTGTTCTTCCTCCAAGCGTGATCACTGGCAACGGAAATAAAAAAAAAACGGTGGAAAAAAGAGGCAGCTTTAAAAGACAAAGTCCACCTACCTTGTCCGTGTTAGCTGGTAGACGCAGGAGTCCGAGAAGGCTTCCGAGAATCTCCTCTCCCGACCCGGCGAGGTTACGAGGGAGCTGTTGAGGCGCAGTTCCGGGAAATCAAAGCTCCAACTGCCGGGTCGTACCAAGGGGAGCATGACTTGACAGAAATTAAGAAAAGGGTAAAGGTATAAATTATAATCTACAGTTAAGTCGTCATACAAAAAAAAAAAAGAAATTGGTCTGCCAACACTGTCCGAGGCGTGTTTCTTCCTTGTCCTCTCACCTTGGTAATACAAAAATGGTCTACATGTTCCAAGCATTGTGGGATTCGCATTTCCTTTGATGTAGTGTCCCTGTTAACAAGTATCCCCATTCAGCTCCCATTGTCCGTCATTAGAACGGCACTTACGTCAGATACGACTCTCCCTGAAACAGCCCAGTTCTCCGTGAACGAAATCTGCCGCCTACTACAACTGTGCCTGACGAACACCTACTTCTCTTTCGCTCGTAGTTTTTACAAGCAACGCAGTTACACCGCCGTGGGAGCTGCTGTGTCCGCCACGGTAGCCAACCTAACAATTGAAACCATCGAGAAAAAGGCATTAAGTACGTTCTTTTCGACACCCACAATGTTTCTTCGCTACGTAGACGATTGCTTCTGCGTTGTGAAAACCAGCGAAGTTGACCGCCTACACATACACCTTAATTCCATCGAACCAAATACTCCATTCACAGTAGAACGTGAATCTAAACGTTGCACTCCGTTTCTAAACGTATCTCAGGAAAAAAAAAACAGGCAAAATTTTAACATTTTAAGTGGATAGAAAACCAACGCACACCGGGCGATACCAAAATTTAGTTATCAGACCACCCACATCTCCACAAATCTTCAGTAGTTTCGGCAGTATTTCGACGTGCCATCACGGTGTGTCCCAGCATAGCCTCCTCTATACTGGTGGCTATGCTTCCGCAGATAAGGCACTTCAATAGGAAGTTGATATTATAAAACTAGACCTTTAAAAAAACGCATATCCAACAAGATTCGTCAACAATACCTACAGGAAACTTGGTGACCCATATGCAGCCGAGAAAAACCCATCCCTGCAGCCGCATGTGCGACCCGTATCTCAGGGGCACGAGCGAAGTTCTCACCCGTGCTCTCAAACCATATGGCATAGCCGTGACATATTTATTTATTTATTTCAATTGACCTTCAAGACCCCTCAAGGAGGAGAAGGTTTTAACACTCGTGTTTGTAAATTAGTAAAGAAAACAAGAACAATAGGAGTAAAATGACACAAGAAAGTGACACAATAGGCCCGTCTCGACCATTGGCCACCATCTTCCTTTTCCAAAAGATCGTCATCCAAAAGAAAAAGCCCAAGGCCTTGTTTATCGTATTCCTGGCGCCGTCTGCAACGCCTCATATGTGGGGACGCTAAGAACTTCCCCGAAAGTCTACGCAGACACAAATATGATGTAAAAAAGAAGGGCACACAAGGAAACGCTCTAGCGGAACATGCAGAAAAGAACAACCACGTAATCGACTTCGACAGCAGTTTCATACTAAACACCAAAAGAAATTGAAAAAAAATGAAAGCCGTTTACAACTCCCTGTAACGCCGAACTAGAGCGCAGCTCTTGAGGAGGAGGAGGGAAGGGTACTAAGGGAGGGTAAACTCCTCCTCCCTCCTCCTCAACTCCTCATCCTACCAAATACTCCTCCTCCCTCCTCCCATCCTCCTCCTCCTCCTCCTTCCTCCTTTTTCTCCCCCTCCTCCTTCCTCCTCCCATTCCTTTTCCCCCTCGTCCTCCCCCTCCTCCTTTATCCTCCCCTCCTCCACCTCCCTCCCCTCTTCCTCCTCCATCTCCTCCTTCATCCTCCCCTTCCTTCCTCCCTCCCCTTCCTCCTCCTCTCCCCCTCATCCTCCTTCCCCTCCTCCTTCCTCCTCCTCCCTCCTCCTCTCCCCTCCTTCCTCCTCAGCTTCCTCCTCCTCCCTCCTCACTCCTCCTCATTCCTCCTCCTCCTTCCTCCTCCTCCTCCTCCTCTCCCTCCTCCCCTCCTCCTCCTCCCTCCTTTCCGCGCGGTGCATTATGGGACATTTCCCATGATGCACCGCGCGGTTACGCCGACGGCGACGCCGCTCAAGCTGGAAACGGGCGCCTAAGAGCTGCGCTCTAAAAAAAAGTGAAAGCCATTTACAACTTCCTGTAACGCCGAATTAGAGCGCAGCTCTTGAGGAGGAGGAGGAAGCGTACGGGGGGGGGCAAGTGACCTCGGGGGGGGTCACGTGACGTCACTGATGACGTCATCAATGATGATGACGATGATGATGCCGATGAAATCATCAGTGACGTCACTGATGACGTCATCAGTGATGATGACGATGACGATGCGGATGCCGATGACGTCCTCAGTGACGTCACTGATGACGTCATCGGCATCCGTATCGTCATCGTCATCATCATCACGTGACCTCGGGGGGGGGGTCACGTGACCTGGGGCCCTGTGACCTGGGGACCACGTGACCCGGGGACCACGTGATCTGGGGAGAGGTCACGTGACCTCGGAGAGGTCACGTGACCTCGGGGGTCACGTGACCTCGGGCGGTTACGCCGACGGCCACGGCGACGCCGCTCAAGCCGGAAACGGGCGCCTAAAGCTGCGCTCTAAAACTGCTCTTTTTAGAGTCCTGGCATATTCAGCATACAAAAAACAACCTGAACCGGCCGATCGGTACCCTCCCAAGAAGTTATATTCACGGGCTTCGAGGAGTCACAAAAAGAAGACGAAGATTTTTTAATGGCAGCGACAAGGAGAAGAAGAGAAAGACGAACACCCAGCCAAATAAGTCACCCGTGAACAAGCGACTGAGCAGGCCGCGAAACGTCGGGCTATATAAACACAGTTGGTTAGAGTACCCCCTGCTTCTTTCATTGAAATTAATTCCCGACCCGAGAGAAATCTAGAAGAAAAAAATCCCAATTTAAAGGGATGCTGACCTGAAATCTGGGGCTCACCAAACAATACTGGAGCGATAGGCGGGACGCTGCAAAACACAGAACCATCACTCACACAGAGATATCTCTAATAGATGGCCGTATTTTTTAAAAAGAAGTGCGCGACTGAACACGACAGACTAGTGCCACTTAGAGTAACCAAATGAGCTACGCTTAGGGTATCGGCACTCTGTTCCCCGATATTGTTCGGGGCGCCGCCATTTTGGTGCTTGTGCAGAGCGGACGCAACTGCCGATCGTCATGAATCAAAAGTGCGACTTCCTGAGCATTACACCTGGTGTAAGAAAGCTGTGCCACTAAATAAGCTACGCTTCAAAGCAGCGATACTTACCCATCTTGTGGCCTCAAATCATGGTTGCCAGTTATCTGAAGCTTTATCGGCAATCACAAGAAAGGCTTTTCGTCCTCCACAAATGTTTAAACAGTTCGCGACAAAGCAAAGTAATATAACATGAGCTTCCTAACACCGAACCTAATGCGGAGGAAGTCGCACTTTTGAATCATGGCGAAAGGCCGTTGTGTCTCCTCTGTACAAGCACCAAGAAGGCACTGCCCACAACAGAGGAACAGAGTGTCGGTACTCTAAGCGTCGCTTATTTTGTGGCCCTACGGCCGACGAGGCCGACGAGACGTGTGAAGTCGCGATTCTCATTCCCTCTCCTCTTCTCCTCGTCCCCTCCAGCAGGTGAACCGAAGCGAGGAGGAGAGAAGCGAGGCCGTTTCCCCTCACTCTCAAATGTTCCAGGAGGATCGCTACGTCATAGTCCTCGCTTGATCGCGCCCTTCTTTTCCTAAAATACGGCCATCCGTTTGAGATATCGATGTAGGAGTGATGTTTTGGAGTTCGCAGCATCCCGTTCAACGTTTCTGCGGTGTTATTTTGCGAAATCCAAGTTTCGGTTCAGCATCCAATTCAAGGGACTAAAATTATTTCTCAACTCCTTCCTCCTTAGCTCAACTCAAAATAGAATAGAGAAATCACGTGGTCGTGACGTAGGATTTCACCGGATCCGGTGACTCCAAGCTTCCACCGTGCTTTTTCAGCACACCATGGAACATGTCCTTCGCCAGCGATAATAAGTTTTCTCACGGCACCTCATTGGCCACGAACGCGAATCTAAATCTTCGTCGACGGATTGATTGTTAACGAGCGCATACGTCCCAGTGACGTAGTTCTCGTGTCCAATGCGGGAGCTGGGTTCGGCTGACGTACTTGGGCGCCTGGGATGCATCACAGTGAAAAGGCGGAGAGCTTTCCAAGGAAGGGAGCTAAGAAATAGTCCGTTGTATATTCAAATATTTGTATCGAAAAGCTTGAAAATTGTTGTCTGTGTATGTTTATACAGCCGGAAGTTAGTCTGCCTCAGTGGGCGTCTGGTGTCTCACCTGTAGATGAGCAATTTAGCCAGTGCGGTACAACCGCTAGCCTGGGTCTTTAACGTGCACCACGCAGTAGAGATACACGACCGCACGCCGGTATACGATGCAGATCGAAAGGGGCAGGAATGGGGATTGAGCCCAGGATCCCTGGGTTCTGCAGAGCGCGCTTTCGCTCCACATGCTCTGAGCTGGTGTGCACTAGCCCACTCGGCCACCGATCCCCCGTATCGAAAAGCAGGCTTTTGGCTTTATACCTTCGTGTAGCGAAAGCTCGCGCTGCAGAACCTAGTGATCCTGGGTTCAATCCCCACCCCTGCCCGTTTCGGTCTGTATGAGCATCGTACCGGCGTGCGGTCGTGGACCACTACTGCGTGATGCACGTTAAAAACTCCAGGCTAGCGGTTGTACTGCACTGGCTACATTTCTCATCCACAGCTGGGAGACAAGTCGCCCGTTGAGGCAGTTCTAGGCTGTATAAACATACACACACCCCATTTTTTTTTACCTTTTTCGGTATATTATGAAAAGAAATAGTTTTCTTTCGTCCTCTAAACGATACGCGATTAGTAAAATGCCGATCTAAAATCATTTAATATCGAAAGAACAAAGAGCAAGGAGTACGTTCACGGACAACCATACTTTTTCAGTTAGCAACGACGAATATTTTTTTCCAGGCATCGAAAATTCGCGCGTTTACCAGGATCTAGATAAAAACAAGGGAGGGCAAAAGGGAAAACGACTCAGCCACTTTGCCGTGACTGTCCATGTTTTATGATTTTCCTAGTCCTTGCCCGATAAATTTCATTTCACGTCATGTCAGGGTGAACGATGAAGATCATACGTTCTTTCTGCAGACAATGCATGTGATATGAAATTTATCAGGCCAGAACTAGAAACGTCATAAACATGGACAGTCACGGCACGGTGGCTCAGTTTTAGAGTGCAGCTCTTAGGCGCCCGTTCCCGGCTTGAGCGGCGTCGCCGTCGCCATCGCCGTCGGCGTCGCCGTCGGCGTCGGCGTCGCCGTTGGCGTAACCGCGCGGTGCATGATGGGTAAATTTCCCCGCTAAATTTAGCGGAAAATTTTCCCCGCTAAATTTAGCGGGAAATTTTCCCCGCTAAATCTAGCGGAAGATTTTCTCCGCTAAATCTAGCGGAAAATTTTCCCCGCTAAATCTAGCGGAAGATTTTCTCCGCTAAATCTAGCGGAAAACTTTCCCCGCTAAATTTAGCGGAAAATTTCCCCGCTAAATTTAGCGGAAAATTTTTCCCGCTAAATTTAGCGGAATCTAGCGGAAAATTTTCCCGCTAAATCTAGCGGAAAATTTTCCCCGCTAAATTTAGCGGGAAATTTTTCCCGCTAATTCTAGCGGAAAAATTTCCACGCTAAATTTAGCGGAAAATTTTTCAAGCTAAATCTAGCGGAAAATTTCCCCGCTAAATCTAGCGGGAAATATTTCCTGCTAATTCTAGCGGAAAATTTTCCCCGCTAAATTTAGCGGAACATTTTCCCCGCTAAATTTAGCGGGAAAATCTCCCCTCCTCGAGGTCACGTGACCCCCAGGCCACGTGACCCCCCTCCCCGAGGTCACGTGAACCCCCTCCCCCCCCGTGCCTTCCCCTCCTCCTCAAGAGCTGCGCTCTAATTCGGCGTTACAGGGAGTTGTAAACGGCTTTCATTTTTTTATCTGGCCCACTGACTATAACCCTTTTCCCTTCTGTCCTCTCCCGGTTTTTCTTTTTCCATTTATTTAGATTATGGTCAACGCGCGAATTTTTCATGCCCGGTAATAAACATTCGTTGTTGCTAACCGAAAGAGTGTGGTTGCCTGTGCTGTGAACGTCCTCCTTTTTTTTTAGTCTAGTTTAAGTATACTCCTAATTACAACAGTCTCGCTTTAACCAGTCCTAGAATCGTTTATCCCGGCTCAAAATTAATTTCATGGTCCCTTTAACCGCAGCGTCGTTTTGTGTTCAACCGGCACGTGCGGAACACAACCCGCACCGAAGTGTCACTGAGACTGCTTCTTTCTTCGGGAACAGCACTTCTTACCTATAGTCCGTTGCGACTCAAGAATGCAAGGAAAAGGAAGGCCGGAGAGGAGGAAGCAGACGGAACGCTGGAGAGGGGGAAACCTCCTCCTCTCTCCAGCGTTCCCTCTGCTTCCTCCTCCCCGGCCTTCCTTTCCCTCGTCCTACCTTCTTGAGTTGCAACGGACTATAGTTTACTTCTCTTGTCGCGCGGTACCGAGACGATTTGCAAGCATTCAGATCACGCGCATGCGCACTAGGGGATTGGGAACCCCGCGCCTGTGTCTTGCTTTCTTCAACATCTCCCCGCAAAAAAAAAAAGAAGATTTTTTTGTTTGTTTGACACCGAAAATCGACACCGAAAAACAGCGAATCTAATAGAAAAAAGAGAAATAAACTCAAAAAATTCAGAACCCTATAACATTTAAGTTATAACTAGGGTTTCGTGTTTTCGGTACATACCGATAAACAACAAAAGCTTAAACCCCAGGGCGGTTTTTCTCTGAATCTGTAAAAACCGAAAAACCCTAAAGTTGGGCGGACCGTAAAAAAAGAAAAGAAAAAAAAAACATCCGTTAGTTTTACGAAAAGAAATTTTCTACCCTACCTTTTTTTCGTTGACCCGGTATACAGCCGAACTGAACTGTTCTTGAGGTTGTTCCTTTATATCGAAACCACAAATTTCTTCCCCCTTCCCTTACCTTTACCAGAATTACTGGCGAAAATATTATAATTTATAACTTATAAATTATAATCTTTTCTCCAGTAATTATACAGTCGCTCTACAACACTAGCCCGATAAACACCGACATCTCTCCGGCTTTGAAATTAGACACCGAAAAAACACTGCCTTCAAAGCAAAAAATAAACACGGATAAAAAACCCTTTAAAGAAAATTAAATACCGAAAACACGGAACCCTAGATATAGCTCACAATGTTGCAACAGACTGTAGATGGATCTTCGCTTTGTGTATGTAACTGTTCACATGCGGGTTATGACATGACGAGCAGAAAGGCAACTTAGTTAATGAAAGAAGAGTTCGTGTTCTTTTTAGAGCTTTTTTCTCCACTTTTGCGACCCCATAAATGGCTGTAAAGCAAAAAAAAAATGTATAGCATATATAGAACAAAAGGAATACAGACCAAACGTCTGTATTCTCACCTAGTTGTGAGGTGTTCTTTTTTCCCTATTTCTAAAATTGCACGCATTCAATAAATGAACGAATGCGCTGTCCTCATTTTTCTTTCCATTGGAATGATTAACGCGTGTTTCATAGCTTATAGGCGTCAAGGAATAATTCTAAGCGGTATTAAATGCAAGAAGTTGATTGCGAGCTAAGCCTAAGCTAAGTAAGAGAGCCACGTGCTTTGATCCCAAGCATCTCATTATCACTCAGCAGCCAATCAGACAGCAGCATTAGCCGATAAGAACGCCGAAGAACCAATCACGGAGCAAGAAGCGGGGATTAACATAATGAGCCACGCCCCGCGCTTTTCAAGCTGTGAGTGACTCCTTAGCAATGTGCCAAACAACTTCCGCCCTCCCGGAGATTTCGCTTCGGTCGCCGTTAATGTGAAACGAGGTATACAGTAGTCAAGTCCTTTAGAATCTCCTCCGACTCAGCGCCAACCTTGAATAAAGTGGGAAAAGTATTAAAGGACGATTTTGAAAAGGCATTTTCATTAATGATCTCTTACCCTTCATATGGAGAGGGTCCTCAACCTTCTGATACCTCACGATGCCCCAGTTAAACAGCTCAGAGGTGGCATTGACCAGCGCTTTGCTTCGGTCGAGTGCTCGCCTCCACTGGGCACTTTCTGGTGAACTTCTGGAGCCTGAAAACAACAACAACAACAGCAACGACTTATATCAAACTGTTTTCTGAGTTAGCTTACACAAGCATCGGGATAAACGACTCATGAGGCCACAAGCGCGACTGCGAGCTCTTGAATATCAGCACAGTTATGATGTGTCAAATATATTTTGTTCGATTTCCTCGTTAATCACTGGTTGACGAGACAAAAAACAACAAAAAAACGTTGATGCCATTGCTACAGGACATCTGGTCGTCGCCAACTTCCAAAGTGTTCATTTTGAGCCGTTTGAAGGGCTGTCCACACAGGGCACGCTTTCTGCTGTGGACAACACTTCCTGGACTGAAGCGGAGGTCCTCTCCGCTTTCGGCCCACTTTAAAACATTTTTTTTTTTTTTTTGCTGGGGGAAAGTTGCCGTGTACAAAGCCTTGAAGCGGGCTCATGACCAGTCTTGTGCGCAAGGCGTTACAAGTAAAACTTTACTTCTATCTAGGTACTTTTTTTTTTTGTAACAAAGTAACGACTTAGTTACTTTTCGAGAGAAGAAACGAGTAATGTATTTTCGTTGCTTTTTGATGGAGTAAAGAGTAACGGAATTTAGCTACTTCTAAACGGGAACGTGTACAGCACAGGTTACCCTATTTGGTTTTCACTCCAACTCACGCCTGTGACTTTCGCAAAAAAAAAAAAGGCGACGATACAACATAAAGAACCATGCCCATAAATCCGTTAAAAAGCTAGGCATTATGAACGACTCAAAATATAGGAATGCGGCTTATGCTTTCGAAAAACAACACAGCCTGAGTAACTAGAAAGAAACTCGTTGCTGTTGAACCGAACTAACGCGTTTCTTTTTAAATCTCAGTAACAAGTCACGGTCCTAATTACTATTTTAGTAAACTAAAGATCAAAATCCCTGGGTTTTTCTTTTTTTTTTTTTAGTAAGGTGTACGTGTTTGCTTATGACACAGGGCGGGACGCAGCCACTCACACACACCGCTGGCTGTCGTCAAGGCCTCCTCAGCCTCCCGAAAACAAAAAAAAAGGGAGTAGGCGACAGTGAGGATGTGAGAAGGAAAACTGGGGTGTTTCGGTGGTCGGTGTACCCACTAAAACCGTGCGTGCGCTTCGCAACAAAAACGTGTTTTGTTTTTCGTTTTTTTTTTTTTAGAAGCGTGCACGTTTGTTTTGTTGTGCACAGTAGAAAGTAAGTCTTGTTTGTCGTCCACAACACGAAATAAATCAACTTCTTCCAAATGACACGCTCCACTCTCGTGGTGATGTAGTGACGTAAATATTGGAGAGGTTCATCCAAGCAGTTTTGACTCACGAAATGAGACGGCAAGCCTCTAATGGGCAATGCGCAAAATAGCAGTGCCCCTAAGGATTCAAGCGCACCCTGGTAGCAGGAGACTGTCAACGAGTAGTTCCGATTTCGGTTTCGCTGGGTTGTGTATTTAGCGCTCTCTGGGCGGCACCATTTTGTTCGACAGCAGCGCCCTCTTCATACTTCCAGGAAATTCAGCAGGTTCGGCGGGGTAAAACGAGAGAGAGGGCACGCGCCCGATTCCGCCAGCAGACGACAAACCGGGAGGTTGCCATTCTCCATCTTTGGGCTGTACCGGCGGGCTATACGGAACATCGAACTCTCGCTCGTGGCTGCCGTTGTGAAGTGGTTCGCGTTCTTAGAATAGTTGTGGCTACTCCAAAATCAGCCTATAGCTCTCTGTTGTTCTATTTCGGTAAATGATCAACTAGCATATCTTTTTCCGTTACTTAAATAGCAGTTGAGTCAGCCGGCAGTACTACCCTCAACTACTGCGTGCATTGCGGCAGGAGAGCACGATTTTATTTATTATTTCAGACTTCCACTCATGGTCGCTAAAGGCCTACACCAGTACGAACTTTGAATAGTAAAAAAGGTACAGCAACCGGATTTAGTTTGCGCCGGAGAGCACCGGCCAATCTGACACAGTTTTCCCTATTTTTTTTATTTTCATGCAGGTAACAGCGCAATTGGACCGTGTTAGTTTTTTATTTAGCATAGTATTACACCATAACTGGCATACCAAAATCTGCGCATCTGCGTACCTGCGCTTGAAATTTCCAAAATTACGTGATTTTAAACAGAGTTTGCACGCCAGCCGGATACTATATATGTACAGCCCACTCGGAGGAGCAGACGACATGGGGGGTGAGAGGGGGAGTGCATTTTTTTCTCTCTGTTACCCTCTCTGCTATGACCCTAATGGAACGGTTTATCGTCTCCCCACCGTCATGGCTCACGCCTTCGTGGATTGCTCCACACTTACGCGCGATGCAGTAAGTAACAGTTTCTTCTCGTGGCTACGTATCAGACACAGCGAATACCGAAAAAATCACGAATTTCGCTGGCACGGGGAGCGTGCGAAAACGGCGCAACGGCGAAGTCAAGGGAACGCAGATGGACGTACGCCAAACGCTGGGCCAGCTCACTTCACGCATTTGTTTGTACATGACGGTACATGACAAACCTCGCTTTACAAGAATGCGTTTTCAAGCGCAAACATGCACCTCTCGCTACATCGCCGTGAGGAAACTGACCACAGGAATGATCAAAACACTGTCGCGCGGGTAGACCTGCACTTGCCGAACGCGTTAGAACGCGAAAAGAAGACGTCCGACGTTTGGCTCTCGCATTCGAACGCGTTCGACGAATGCAGTGGAGACAACTGCAGCCTTTGTCTCCATTACAGTCGTTGAACGGGTTACAACACCGAGCGCCAGGCGTCTGGCGTTTTGGCTCTCGCATTCAAACGCGCTGGACGAGTGCTGCAGAGACCTGACCTGCTAGCTTCACGTCTACCCACTAAACATTCCAATCAGAACTGGGCGCTCTGACGTCACCGCGCGCTCTCGTATCCTCCTCTTCCTCAGATTCTCGGCGCATAGTCGCCGACATCTTAAAAAACGCGGGGCGTGGCGAGTCCCGATTATCTGATTATCGCCCCGCAGCCAATGAGATTGCTGCATTAACCGATAAGAACGTCGAAGGACCAATCACGAAGCAGTAAGTGTGATTATGATAAACCACGCCCTACCAATCGGGGGAATTAAAACGTACCCACGGCGTCCTCGTCAGGGTGCGATGTCTCCAGGCGATGAATGGCGATCTGAAGTTGATCTGAAAAGAAGAAAAGGAAAAAACAAAAACGAACATTACGTTTGATTAACGAAACTGCTGTAACGCTCAGTCACCCTGTTGAATATCACTTGTATTGTTTTGCCATTGTTTGATCTTTGTTGCGTTACGTCTCGAGCTGATAGGTGACTTATCGCCAGTGTGCATAAACCGACTCAACTCTCTGACGTCACGGCACTGAGCATGCGCGCAAGCTTCACATGAATATGGTTTCTGCGCACATGCACTCCCCACTCCTGGTGTAGCAAACGCTGACTTGCTTATAAACAGTGTGTCTGTCTATGGCGAGAGATCCCAAGATTTAAGCCTCAAATGGGTTTTATCAAAGTCGGAGGAAACATAATGTATCCCGATTTAAATGATATCCTTAAAAAAAAAAAAAAAAAAACAGACCCCAAGCTTCACTGAAAGGAAGCTTCATCTATAGTTTCAATTTTTTAGATGCGGAGCATCTCTTGCTCAGGTCTATGTCCCGCGGCCTTGTAGTCCGCACTCACACTACGCACGCGCAACTCTCCTCCTTCCCTCTCTCCAACAGCTGCGCGTTACTCTCTCCCGCTCTCTCTCCTACCATCTGCGTGCACTGCGCGTGCGTTCGCTTCTGCTCACACCGCGCGCGCACGCGCAACTCTCCTCCTCTAGTCTCCACTTTTTCAAGTGTGAAAAAAAAAATAAACGGCGAGCGGCGGACGTTTTAAGTTTCTCTGCCGCGAGCCGCGACGAAGGCTCGCGTAGGGGGTACCGCTAGGGCAGTCGGTGGCGCCATCTCTCGACGTCAGCACGCAACTGACTCTTTCCTCGGAACCAACACGATGCTCCGCATCACCCCATGGTTCCCCTCGGGAAGATGGTGTAATATTTTTTTTTAATCCGGTATATAGCCGGGACTGAACTGTCCGCGCTGCTGCTTTCATCGGGAACCACATCCCTTAAATCATTTCACTCTCTCATTGGTACCGGGACGTTCTCCAAGTGTTCGGGTCGAGCGCATGTTCCGTAACGTTTGTGACATCCCAAGACTGTGCCTCGTTTGCTTCAACGTAAGCTGTGATAAACGCTGATGTGTATCGTCCGACCCGGAAAATTAACACAGAAATACACAGAATCGGGGGGCGGGGGGGGGGGGTACTATCCCCCCCCCCCCCAAAAAAAAAAGGGGGGAAAAATAAGAAAAAAAAGTACGCACCCGAATTTGAGGAAAAATAAACACCCAAAACACGAACACCTTTCTGTCACTAATCAACCAGGCGAAAAGTGCTGAGTCAGTGGGCTGTGAACGCCTGCGAGACGTCCGTTATTCCGCAGAAGAGATCTACTGCGCATGCTCAGGGCGCGTTCCAGCCTCGAGTAGACAAAAATGGCGGCGTGCAGAAGGCGAGTATAAAATCCCCCTTCGAAAGTCACGTGCCGATTATTGGAAGGTCGGAACTACTGTGCAATGGCGGAACAGCCCACATGTTGGAACGTGCAAGTCATTCCAGAAAACAGCGAATTTCGGAGCGTTAGGAGCTGAAGAGCCAATCAAACAGCGTCGAAAGTGAAACGTCACTGCGCTCATAACCTTTCTCTGTGAATGTTTTTGCCTCTTAATCCAGCCCAACAAATAAACTGTGCCTGTGTCATGACGCTGCAGTTTTAGTCCGCCATTGTACAGGGATTCCGCAGCTGCCAGCAGGGAGCAGTCTTTCGAAAGGGGTCTATTGGAATGGCTCGTAAAAACGGTCCCTCGAAATAGACCACGCATCCGTTCTGCCACCGCCCGACGCCTGTCTTGCAGACAACAGTCTTGCCGTCAACAGCCCCGAAACCATGTCGGAATAGAAAAAAAAAATTGATCTCTGGTCGCATTTTATGTTCGCCAGACCGCGTCACTGAGCAGAAGCGAGATCGACAACAATTTCGGCCCGAACGTCGTCTGCTGCATCGATTCGGGTTGTTCGTATTTTATGCTCCCTTCACCCCTAAGCTGACAGTGCAGTGGAACGTGTGCACTCGCCAGACCAATCAACCGCCTGTCTTTCATCACCTGACCCAGCCCTCTGCGCGTGGGTATGTACAAGAGCACGATCACGTGGCGAAAGATAGAATGACCGATCAAAAAAAGGGCTCGTAGCTTTAACTGCACTGCCAGCTTAGCAGTGAACGGAGCATGGACGCTCCCAAAATACGGCGAATTGTAGGTTTTATTTGTTTATATATTTTGTTTCTTGCGGGAAAAACAGACGCCAATACCGCGGCTAACAAACATGTTTCATTGTATAGTGCGAACGGTCAGGGGCTTTGTGTCATCTACAAAAGGGTTCTGTAGCAAACGCTTAAAGTACAAATCCTGCCATCACGGCGAGAATTTGTGCCGTGTGTGTGTTGTTCATGTCCACAACTGGATGTCGCGTCTCGCAGTCGTGGTAGAGTACGCTCTGTATTCGGGGAAACCGTTTTCTGGCACTTCGGAAGTGAACCGGTGATCAAGGAACATGGGTACGCAAGGGCTTATAAATTTACGTTCATTGCCACAACTGGTTAGTTTAGCTCATACAGAGCTGATTTTAGTATGGTGTTGGAGTGGGTCTCTAATAAATGTGCTTACTGCTTGGAAGAAAAGCGCCGAATAACCAGGGACCAGGAAGGAGGCAGAGACGAACCGTACTCAGAGAAGATTTATTGAAAAGGTCATATTATACTTTGTTTCAGTTTAAGTCCAGACGCAGGTGACGCTATCACTCTTAAAAAAAAGGGTCTATATAGCCCTCCCTAAAGCGAGGAACACTCTTGTAATCTATATATGTTCCTTTAGAAAGGGAGAAACTTTCGTCCTGAAAGCAGGGGAGCAAAGTTCCTCCGTCGCCTGCATCTCATTATGGCGGCCCCGAATAGAGCTCAAGAAGGCTTAACGAGGACGCTCGCTACGTCTATTGTACGAGGCGAGAGGAGCAGCAAATAAAAGCGTAACACGAGCTATCGGCGAACTGTCTTTATTTCCGAAGCCAGCTTCCCCCGCAGGTAAAGAAACTTGCGTTTCAAAAACACTCACTCAGTCTTCTCGTCGTCAGCACTGCGATGTTAAACGGAGACAAACGATGCCCAGTTACTTTGCGCACTTTACGTCTTACCTTTGCTGATCCTCGAGCAACAATTCCTTCGTCAACCGCACATCACGGAGGAGTGGTAAACCATTCGCGAAACCAAAAGCCGCTCTCCAAAGAGCAAAATCGAAGCAGCCTATTTGGCTCATTGATTCAGGTAACCAGAAATAATCGCGAAGCGTGAAAGAAGGTTAAATCGCTTGCCACCATATGGCAGGGTAAAGCAGAGTAATTGCAAGTAGCTAGGTTAGCGCCGCTTCACGATTATTTGTATTCAACATTAATTGCAAGTAGCTAGGTTAGCTGGCGCTAACCTAACCTAACCTAGGTACTTGCAATTAATGTAATCCATGTGCTAGAAAAATATATTTTTATTTGCTGAAGCCACCATTGCAGTTGGGGCACCTTTATTTTACACAGATATATATATACATTTCGCATACTACAAGCATCAGCTGAACATATATATTGACCGAATACAAATACACGGCACATACAGACATCAATACAACAGTACACTAACCCGATTACTAGTTCCGAGCTCTGCGTTTCCCCCTGTTATACTCGTCGTTTTCAAGGTACGGATTTTTTCGGTGACCATTTAAACAATATATAATATTCCCAGCATACTGATTTATTTTCAGTAATGTCATACCTCTGAGAGTATTTTGAACGGCTCAGGAGATGAACATCTTAGTAAAAAGAAAACGCTTATGCCTTAATTATCTGAAAGCCAATAAAACAAGCAGCTCCACTACGGTTCCAAGCCATGAGTTTGCTTTCCCGCACGGCCCGTTGTAGGAAGTTTTTCTATTGTAGTATTTATTTTTCTATTTGTGCTGTTCGCGTGCGGCTGCAATTGTCGTCTTGAAATTATCTCTGTACAGGGGGTGTTTACTCAGCTGGAAGCGATGCTTCACGGGCAGAGAAATCGCTTTACGATCAACTTGAATGCAGCCAAAGCCGCGACTTACGGCAGGTGTGAAAAGGGCACGGAAACGAAAGGTCTGCAATTATTTCTGTGTTTAGATGTGGTCAATGCTCTACCGCCAGCACAGAGACACTAGCCTAGACTACTGCATTTGACCTTCAGTCAGAAAAGTCAAGAAAACTAATTTTAAAACAAATTAACATATTTCAAAAATTCCGTCTGGTGGCTGTCTGTGAAGCTCTGTTGGAATGCCGTCACGTCATGAGGTCTTAAGGTGCCGCGCGAGTTCGCGGCAGCACGGCTCACCCGTGGAGTTCCTTAGTCCTGTATTAGGGTGACCACCATCCTGCTAGAGGAATGCGGGACACGCAAGGCAGGGGGGGGGGTAGGGGGGGGGAGAGGAAATATTTGGACACGCGTGCACACCACGAACCGAGGCTCTGTTAACACATTTAAAGGAGCACTGAAGTCTATTGTGAGATCGTCCTTTTGTGGTGACAACTCAATCTAGACGCTCTAAGCATCCCAACAAACCTGAAATCACAATCGTGCGTAGCTTATTTCCTCGTTAAAAGCGTGTTCATAGATCGCGACACGGGGAAGAATTTTGTTCCGAGTAAAGTGGTTGACGAAGGGCGCTTGTAGGCAAACTGCAAGCGATGGCTTCGCCCGCAGAGCAAAAGAGGAGTCTTATCCGAATGTGTACCTACCAGACTCTCTTCAAAAGAAGTTATAATAAAATCGTTCGGAATATATGCGTATTGTGGAGCCTACATTGGTCCACACAATGTAGTCCGCGAGAAAAGAGTCCATATGTTTTTCTATTGCCCTGAGATGAATAGGCGGTTTTGTGTTATAGGACTTGGTATATGTGGGAACTAACACATCTTAAACAATTTAAGATCAAAAACGACCTTCTTCAAAAATTACTTCAGTGCCCCTGTTTATACACCCGCAGACGTGATGTTTACACATCTGCAATCAGTGCTGTTTATTCACCTGCCAATCGTATTTCAGCAATTGAGCTAAAAAAATTATTAAATGTGTCGAAGTTGACAGCATAAAAATCAACTGCTGCGGCACAACTTAATGCATCAAATGAAATTAATAAGCAGTAAATATTTTTCGGGTTATTGCTCCCAGTCAACGCTTACTTTTATCAACATGGTCCTACACACATTTTTAACATTATGTTCTTTTTCGACAGTTGTGAGTTGCAGGCTTTTTGCCTTGTGTGGCTGTCTTCACAAAAATAAATTCCACAGCAACCCTTTCGCATTGACACAACGATATGAAGATAACTACAATAATTTATATTTAAACTTTTGGCGAGCAATTTTCTCCATAGTAACCGTGAGACGTAGGAACGTTACAATATTTTGCCACCAAGGGGAGCGACAAAACGGCGCTTGCGCGTCCGATCTCCTGCAAGAACGACGGTCGCTTCCCGCAATGCTTGGATAGTCAATGGAGGACCATTGCGATTCACGCTATTATTAGCAACCTGCGCACTTCCCCGTGCCCTGTTGTTCGGCAGCACCATGAGTCACAGAGTGAATTTTACGACAGTGTGAAATGCGCGACATTTTGAAGATTTCGAAATTTCTCGCGGGACGCGGGACACAGGCCCTCAATGCGGGACAGTCCCGCGAGTTGCGGGATGGGTGGTCACCCTATCCTAAATGCGGCTATGCCCGTATTCACCTTAATAAAAAAAAAAGGTAGGTTTTGCGCATTGTGCATACGCGGCGCGAAATAGTTCTGACAAGATTTGCTTGTCGAAAGAAGAAACGATGCTTTTGGCGTTTGGAATGTGTACGTCTTGACAAGAAAACAAATATCTAATCTAAAATGCACCTGCATATATCTTATTTCTAGGCATAAAGGGGGAAGTAGTAATGCTCCGCGACGAGCGGACTTTTTTACTTCAGTTCTTGAGGTGAAAACGGGTTTTGGCGACGTGCACGATCGAAAGCGTCGCCGTGGTCGGCCTTCCACGATTGGCCGAATGCTGACTGACGTCAGCAAAGGTTTTCTCATCGACGGAAATAAGAGTAATTTAAGATCTTCAATCTTGACGGTGCTTGCAGTGTTGCTTTGAGAGTGCAATAATTTCAAGCTTCCACCATGAGCATTCCAAACACCATTGAACTTGTTGTTCGCAAGGCAATGACGTCACGAAAGGGAACCATAGGAGGGCGCCACCTGCTGGCTTTGAGACATACATTTCCAGCGCGAGCGCTCGTTCTGCAGGATAACGCTTCAAAGCTGCGACCTCGAGCTCTCATGGTTGTGGCATTGGCTGCAGGCTCAGCTCCACGGTGCTTCCGCAACGTGGATTCCACACCATCAAGATCGGCGTTCTTCGAAACATTAGGTAAGAACTTGATCTGAGGATGCGGGGACCTCTGCCAGGCCGACTATCCCCCCCCCTTTCCCGGATGCGCTGTGAATACCTTTTACACATAGCCTGCAGGTGTCGTCACGTCATTGCTGGGTACTGACGGTTATCTCTACTTACTTTTTTCCTCAAGCTACTACTTCTGCGGTGGAAAACTAACACGGTAAACGGAACTCTCGTGGCACAGAAAATACCGGCATGGTCGCATATGACGTTGCGGGCAAGCTACGTATAGGCCGTAGGGCGTGCCAGAGCCGTATATTAGGAGAGTTTGGACAATAGGCGGAGCAAAGGCCGCCGCCAGCGCCGAAGATTCCCCCGTGCTTAGAGCGTAAACTAAATTTGTGACACAGCGTCGACCAATCAGGAGACCTCTACTCCA
The DNA here is from genome assembly GCA_037355805.1 of Ixodes ricinus. Classification (NCBI taxonomy): domain Eukaryota; kingdom Metazoa; phylum Arthropoda; class Arachnida; order Ixodida; family Ixodidae; genus Ixodes; species Ixodes ricinus. The sequence goes on along the minus strand of JAZHYW010042082.1, from coordinate 43,490 downwards.
TCTCACAAATGTCTGTAGTGAAGACAAAGGTACAGGCGCGTGAGCCTAGCTCAGCGAAACGCTTTTGTTTGTACGAGACCTCGTGCATAGGAGGCACCTTCCAAAGCCACGCGCTCGTGCCCATGCCTTTGTCTGCACTGCTAGAACAGCGTCCTGAGACTGGCTGAAAGAAAGCAGTGCAAAGGGTGGGGTGCGCGAGCGTCTTGAGACGCGGAGTTCCGCTCGGCACGGCTCAAATTATACTTCGTTTCACTTTATCTGCGAGCGAAGCCAAAGCTAGAAGCGCGAGACCAGCGCTTTTTGCATTTCTCCCCAGCTCGTGCGCTCGAGCAAAGCCTGAACGCACGAAGCTTCCGCGCTCGCGCTTCCAGTTTTGCCTTCGCTCGCACATAAGGTGAAACGAAGTATAGTCGTGTCACAAATTTAAAGCACACGACCACCGCTAGGGGCTGTTTCGCGGCCTGTGGTTGGCCCCGAGATGCTCGCCTATCCAAACCAATGTATGGCCAAACTCTCTCAATAAACGGCTCTGGGGCGTGCAATCCTCGGATTGTACTACTAGGTGAGATTGCCACGCGTTGACGCCACCAAGCGGCAAGGCTCGCGATTACAGTACCCTTGGCCGTGCATGAACGTCACGGGCGCGATACGCATGGCGCCACTGATTTCTATTGTATACTAGGCTGGATCGCGGATCGTGAGAGCCCGTCGGTGTCGCCACCGGCGGCCATTGCTTGCTATGGGAGAAACGCACAAAAGTAAGAATATTGAGGCATGTACGCTGTGCTCGGAGGCGAGTATTTTATGGTGTGCTGCGATCCTTACGTCGGGTGTTTGGAGATCGAATCGGCATTTGTCAAACGTTCGAACGCCGATTAAATATATCAAACGGACCAGAGCACCTACGGCTGAGCTAGCAAGCTTGCTCTGGTAGTGGAGTAAACAAAGGAACTTGCCGTCAATAAAACCGTTATCGGGGAAGCCCAAAAGTTGATGAGTAACAAAGAAGTTCCATCTCGACAGCGGCTTTCCGGGAGTGAGCGAATTCCGCGTAGCAAAGCCTTCGAGCTTGTCGTCTGCTAAACCAACGCTAAACCCAACTCAACGAAACCGCCACCGACTCCGCAGTAACTCCAGATAACTCTCGCCTCATTGAGCTGCACTACATTTTTCACCCAGCGCGGAGTCACTCTCGACTACAAAATATTTATTTATAAGAACTGCGAGGGCTGTCAGTTTTAATGTTTGTACGCAAGCTATTTGACGGGCTTATCGAAAAGCAGCCCAAGCGTTTCAGTGCCGACAACAGCTTAGAAGCTGGGGAATGACACTTTTTCTCGTTTTCCCCATGAAGGAATATGAATTACTTTATAAAGTGAAATTATTTGAGACATTCGGCGACCTTTAATTCGCATTACATGTCAAGTCTTTTTTTTTTAATCACTTTCATTCCACGCGTCACGTAAGCGTTGTGGGTTGTTTGAAATTCCCGCGCCAGCGCCAGGTCATGTGATTGTGACGTCATGACCCTATCGGCCAATCAGGATTTTCCCGTCACAACGCCACCGACCGCGGCTTTTCTGCGACACTAACCCCTAAAAAAAATATTGCTTGCGTTGTGACATTGAGAAATATAGTTGAAGATATAATATGGACAGTCATGTCTAGTTAATATGGACACCTCCGTTGCCCCCAGAAAGCGTCCATAATGTGTCTTGTCAATAAGATGAGATAAAAATGCCCGTATTTACCCAGTTTATTCCCGAAAATATTGTCTATATTAAGCGGGGTACCCATACTAAATGGAACCCCATTTCCCGAAACATATTCCTGGCTACACCACGCACTGAGAAGCGACCTTGTTATAAATAGATTAAAAAGAGCGAAAAACATAAAGTAAGAACCAGTAATCTTCGATCATATACTTCGTGGCATATGCAACACCTATCATTGTTTGCAGTCGGCGCAGTTTCGTTGTCGCACTCGCAAAAACTTTGAGACTCCTGCATTTTTGGCGAAAAATCTGGACACCGCAATTTTGAATATACAAATCATTTCTGGTGTGAAACGGTGTAACGGTATACACGTTAGGAATTTGTGTTGACGAACCACGTGAACAAAACGCGAAAAAGAATTCATACCAAATGACCCCCCCCTCCCCCCTTTCTCCAAAAAAAAAAAGAAGAAAACAACAACAACAAACAAACAAACAAACAAAAACAAACAGACCGCGAAACTTTTTAAGTACAACTACATACTCTGCATTACGAGATCCTATTTCACTCAATCCCCTAAACACAGCGAACTTGAAAACATAACGAAACAAAGAAACGCAGCAAGAGCGGTCAAGTCCGAAAACGATTTGAGCTGGCTTAAAATTCAAAACGAGAATAAAAAAAGAATAAAAAAGCGGAGAAAAAAACAACAAGAATTTAAACAAGTGATGCGCTGGTTTTAGCATCATATTGCGTACATACCTCTTAGTCTTTTCTGAAACAAGATCCCAGACGGGTTCTCTATTTAGCATAAATCGGAGACATAATGCCGGCTACTTGAGGACGCCCTTTTGCGCCCAAGAAGAGCAAATTCTTTGTTTGGGACAAATGGGAAAATATATAAACTTCCGAATAAGATTTGAGGGGGATCAAGATGCTCACGGACGAGCCATGATGGTATACGCGGATCTGGGATCTGGTGACGAGAGTACAGACGTCTCGAGAGGCACTCTGTCTCTTAAGCGCGGGATAAAGTGCCCCAGAACTTTGATGAGATTAGGAGCGCTACGAAAGCACTCGGCACGGGTGTTAAGGCAGAAGTGCATGGCATGAAAACCGGCTTACGACGAGGGTTTGAGTAAGGAGTAGAATGGTGGCGCGTAAATAAGAAAGGAACATAGCAATGACAAATATATATATATATATATATATATTTATATTATTTTTTTTTTTTTCAAGGACCACGGCTACTGTTGCTATTCTAGAAACAAAAATAGCTGCTATAGCTGTTGTCTTTGTTTGAACTTCCAAAATATGTTTCGAGATTTAAAAAAAAAAGAATTCCTTATTTTAGAATTGTTTTATTTAAAAGTTTCAAGATGAGGACATATGAGACGGATACTATTGTTGCTACACTTGCATGCGTCATCATATGCGTAGTTCGCAACATAACCTAGACCGAGTACCGTATTTTCCGGACTATAGTCCGCGGACTATACATGTTTAAAAGGTAAAAATTCAGCCGATGCGAACTATCTAGAAGTGCGTACTATGCAATGAGTTTTCTTTTTCTTTTTTTAGATCGTTCACTGTGACCAGTTGTAAAGGATTTTATGAGAAACGGACTTTAATCATGTTCATTTATCTACGATAAAGCTTCTTTGCGAGCTAATACAGTAGGCATTTGTCAAGGTGTGCTGTGTTTGATACTTTTTACGTTCGGACTAGGCACTAAGTGCGGACTATGCGCGGTGTGCGGATTATGTACCGGTTGCGGACTATCTAAGCAAATACTTTCATTTTTGACCCCAAATTTTCCCCTGCGATGTATGCACCGGGTGCGGACAATAGTCCATAAAATACGGTATCCCATTTAACGACGATATCAGCACGACGACACAGGCACGAGATCTCGAACGCGGCTAGCGCAGTTTACTACGCACGAAATGTCACTTGTGTTTTACATTATATTTATAGAAAAGAACGCACGTGGTGCTAGAACCTGGTCGTATCCAATGTATAGCGCAAGAGGGAAGACAAGTAACCTAACGATCCATCACTCCGAGGTCGTTCCGAGACATGCTATCTTATCGTACAAGACTGCAAGCCCGCGCATACCCGGACGTGAAGCCCGTTATTTCTGCGGCATACATTTCGCAACATTGATTTTGTTTGACTCCTCGGTACGAACAAGTACAGGAATGACTATCGACATGCTGCAATGAAGTCACGTGCAAACCATGTACAACGGAACACAAAAAATATATATATACCTATATATAGTTTTTGTTTTGTTTTTTTCGCGGCAAAAATAAATTAGGTCTTGCCGAATGCTCATTTTCCGCCCAGGTGTGCATTCGGGAGCTGCGTCGGGCGTCGTCATTTTCCCATTAAAATTTCGCTGTGGCTAGCGTTACGTCCGGACGGAGCACTGAAACGCGTATACCTAACCCTCCCCCCCCCGCCCTCCTCTCTCTCCCCCGTGAACCTAGGGAAGGCGGAGATTTGGACGTAACTTGGGTTACGTCGGACGTAACGCTAGACACTTCGTTAAAATTTTCAGAAAATCACATAACTGTTTGGATCAAACACCGGTTAGTGCTGAAACTTTGGCATCTCGTTCGGACCGCTAGCTCCACATTTTGGCGGAGAATGAGCGTTGAATCATGAGTAGTGGAAACTTTGATACTGCATTGAGCATTAAAGGTGCCCCGACGAGGTGTCTGAAATCGCCCAAATATAGCGATAACTCACTTTGCGGGCTCTAAGCCTCCTAGAAGTTCATAAATCATAACGATGCGCGCCCGATTTCCCTATTTAAAAAGCAATCCAAGATCGCAACACACCGAGGTCATATCCGGTGATGGGAAGGGCATGTTCCGAAATCAGGACCCCTGTCCGCCAATGGCAAACGAAAGATCCTCGCGCATCCTACCGCCTGAACCGCGGAGTGATATCTTGAATGCGCGCGGGTCGTTGCCCGTACATCCCGGACTAGGATTCAAACCAGCGACAGCGCGCTCGAGAGCTGACGACAAGACACATCACTCACGCAGAAAAACAAAACAAAAAACATAGTGCGTTGATTATGAGATGATTATATCGGTATTATCATTATGTTCCTCTCCGTGAGGGATTAACGTTTTTTGCCTACTCCTATTTGCTTTCATCATCTACAAAAAGCATACACATTTTGTACTAACAGCGTTTGCAATCTCAACGAAATGTCACGTTTTCATTGGTTACATGTCGCTGCCGGAACAATGTATCTCCCATCCCCGTAGATTACCTCGGTGTGTTCGATCATTGATGGCTTTTTTAATAAAAAAATTGGCCGCGGATTGTTATGATTTATGGATTTCTAGGGTTGCTTAGAGCCCGCAGGGTGAGTTATCACAATATCTTGGCGATCTCAGAAAGCTCCTGAGGGAGCGATCTACTACTCTGTTTCACCTTATGATGTACCGCAGGAAAGGCTACAAGCGCGGAGCTCCTTGCTGTGGGGTACATCTCGGCGGCACAAGCTCTCGAAACTTAAGAGCGGCTGCCAACGCTATGAGCTCGCGCTTCTAGCCTTCGCTGTGCTACAACATAAGGTGAAACGAAGTATAGCTATGGATAGTACCGGACGGTCGTTTGAACTGATAATGCTGGTGCGTTTTCAGAGATATATCAGGAACCATCTGGAGGTCTCGGACCGCCATGCGCCACGCCGACATTGATGTGCGCGAGGCCTGGGAGTACTCTCTTCGAGACTATAAGTGCTCCTTTGAGGCATCGCACAAGGCACAAAGTTTCGTGTCCGAGTGGTTTCCGCGCGTCGGAACGCTTGTGGCTGTACAACCGTTTTAATAACCCTTTTGTAGTGAAGGATGAGCTAGTGGTTTGTCGTATTTTATTGTTTTTGAGTGGCTTAATTGTCTTGTTTTTGTCTAAAATGACGGATTAAAGCAGGCAATAAAAATGTATTGCAAATCGGTAAGCAATTGTGTTGCATACGTGAAAGGTTCTAGCATCAGAAACGTTTAGTGATACTCTGAATTTCACGTATGCGGGCTGACGAACCTGGCGACCCCTTCCAGAGCCTTCCATATTCTTGGAGTTCCTCTCCCTTAGCGCACACAGGAAGTCGAGCTCCTTTACCTATCTTACTCCTCCTGCCTACCCTCTGATCAGGCTTCACGAAATTCTCACTTAGCCAAAGAGCGTTTCACGATGAAAAAGCCTTGATGGCCCGAAGCATAGCGCCTGTCTACGGATCACCAGGTGAAGATTCGAAATCCAGGCCGAGGTGACCACAATCTGCGCGTCGTAAAAAGGTCCCCTGAGTCCTTTGCTGGCGTGTGCCAGATGCCTCTTCGTTGGTTTGGCACATAAAACTGCCAAATCTCACTTTTTGAGGTGTCGCTCGTGGTCGTGTCGCTCGTGGTCGTGTTGGTGTCGTCGCGTTCCGTCCCTTCAGAGGCTCTTTTTGGTGCCTGTGGACAGACGCAGAGTGACGCTGACAGACGTTAGTTTGCGTCCGACGATCGTGTATGAGGGGACATCAAGGACACCGTTTAACGTTAACATGAAATGGTCGCGTCTCGCGGACGCTAGCGGAGTGCCTCTTTTGTGGTCGCGTCTTCCGGACGCCTCAGCGCCCTCTGGACGAGAGAAACAAGCCTATGCACTCGAAAAGATCAAGCCCCTCTACTTTCCCGGAAAGCATGATGTGGGGAGCGCCAATCGCTGCGATATGAGGAAGAAGCCGAGTGAAAGACGAGACTGCAGATGTCTCATCTATACTCTGCGTTAACTATTCTATTGCTACATTGCCGAGGCTAGCGTAGCTTCCGCTGTGCAGCAGTCCCGCACTGCTGCGACAGCGCGTGGCTTTGTCTTTTTGCGCTTCATTTCCTGCGCTCGCGCAACTAGCTTTGACAGAGTTGGAGCAGTGGGGAAGCTAGGCTATTGGCGACGTGAGCGATCGAAAGCGTCGCTGTGGTCGGCCCACCACAATTGGCCGAATGCTGACTATGACGTCAGCAAAGGATGTCTCATCGACAGAAATAAGAGGAATGTAAGAACTTCAATTTCGACGGTGTTGGCAGTGTTGCTTTGAGAGCGCTATGATTTCAGGCTTCCACCATGCCCATTACAAACACCATCGAACTTGTTGTTCGCGAGGTAATGACGTCACGAAAGGTAACCGAACGAGGGCGCCACCGAAACATCTCGCCGCTAATAGGCTTTGACAGCGTAGCACGTAATAGTTGACACCGCGAGTATTGGCGACGTGAGCGATCGAAAGCGTCGCTGTGGTCGGCCCACCACAATTGGCCGAATGCTGACTATGACGTCAGCAAAGGAATTATCATCGACGCAAATAAGAGGAATGTAAGAACTTCAATTTTGACGGTGTTGGCAGTGTTGCTTTGAGAGCGCCATGATTTCAGGCTTTCACCATGCTCATTACAAACACCATCGAACTTGTTGTACACAAGGTAATGACGTCACGGAAGGTAACCAAACGAGGGCGCCACCGAAACATCTAGCCGTTAATAGAGGCTAAACACATGTTCAGCCTCGTCATTGGTCGATCTCTTTCCGTAGATTACAGCGATTGGTTCTTAAGCTACCAGCGCCTATTAGCGGCGAGATGTTTCTGGTGGCGCCCTCTCGTTCGAGGCACCTGCTCGTGACGTCCCCCACCTTGCGACCGTTGCAGGATTCGATGGTGTCAGTAATGGGAATGGTGGAAGCCTGAAAATCAGCAGCGCTCTAAAGCAGCACTGCCAACACCGTCAAAATTGAAGTTCTTACATTCCTCTTGCTATCCGTCGATGAGACATCCTTAGCACGACGTCATTGTCAGCATTCGGCCAATTGTGGTGGGCCGCACCTCCACAGCTGACGCTTTCGATCGCGCACATGCGCCAATAGTTACGCACTCGACGTCCAAGTTCAGACCGACACATCTCATTACGCAGTCCCTTTCGTGTCCCTCACTACTCTTTCTGGTTGCTCGAATCTTCCTCTTCGCGTTCCGAAACCTTTCATCTTAAAATGGGACAATGCGCGCCGGTTACCACAAGGAGTGCAGAGATGCATAAAATAAAAAGAAAAGAAGAAAAAAGCTCCAAGGAGCGTGCTGCGCCACAGCCTTAATCTTGTTGTTGGTGGTTTTTTTTTCTTTTTTTTTTATTCTTGTTGCCGGCCGAGGCTGCGTTGGGCATATGCAGGCTCGCGTCGTGCGCCTGCATCTACAACGAGTTTCTCCTTGAAACTGTTCCCCAGATTCGTCTGGCTAATCCGCGGTTCATGCGCGAAGCATTCCGCCCAGTGTGCCCAGATTTGAGAGTGTTTCCCACTGGTTGAATGGAGTCACGTGGTCACCCCGCGACCACGTGACGCACGACCGTCTGCAAACGTTTCCAAGCTTGGCTCGCCCTCCGGCAGCCATCCTCCTCGCCAGGCGACAACTCGCGCATGCGCAGGAGTACCCAGTCTGCCCAGGAGGTGTCCGCCATTAAATTGCGAACGCTATTCACTATTTGAGTTACTTCTCTTTCTTTCTTTTTTTTTTTAATCGAGGTTTTTTGTTTTTTTTCTTAGTTTGTTTTTACGCTGGTGGATCGAGCGGCCTCCGAGGGACCCCCGCATTCGTAGCGTCCGCGTTCTAAAGGGAGACTCGAAAAATAATAAACGAGCAAAAACACGGACACGCCGAATTATTTGTTTTCGGCCACGCGGGAGCGCGATCCGAAGACGAGTGGTCACGCCCACGTGCGGCGGCCGCGTGCAGTATAGACCTCGTGTTGCGAAGTTGATACGTGTACGAGATCGTGTTTCGAAGTGAAACGTCCGCGCTCGATGGCGATGCGGCGAGGCATAATGCTTCGCAATATATCGTACAGAGCAGTATATGTTTTTCTGCACGATCGCGCTACTCTAAATTAGTTTATGAAAGGACCTTGTATCTAGCGTGAAAGTAAATAACCGTATTTCAGAAATAACACGTTTGATAAACACGGAAGCACCGATCAACTGTGAGTCGTATGGCGACGTTAATAGACTCCCGTGCGCATGCTACATACAAACAAAGGGGATACACATGAAACGTGCACGTGCACAGAAGTCAATATAAAGACGAATGAGGCAGACGATCAAACTACCATACTTACAATTAAGCCTACACTCTAGCAGAAGTTGGCCAAAGCTTCAGAATCGTCTACGTACTAAATAAAATTGGTGTACAGTGCTAATCACACCTCTCTATAACGCGCGAGCGTGCGGCTTTCTCCGGGGAGCGCCAGGACTTGGTGGCATTCGCGCAAACCAAGCCAGTCACGTGGCGCAACATGGAACGGCCCGCTCGAGGGGAGTCCTGCCCACACTATTAGCTGGCGGCGAACGCGTGGAAGGCTGCTCGCACGCTTTTTACAAACATAATTGCTCGAAAAATAAAACACACTAAAGCATGAAGGCGTATCAACGATGTCAGTCATCAAAAAAAAAAAATAAATAACATAAAAGCACTTTACTTTTTTCGCTTATCAAGCTGATAGAGTGGGCAGGACACCCCTCGAGCGGGCCGGTTCCATGTTGCGCCACGTGACTAGCTTTGTTACCGCGAATGCCACCAGTCTAGCGCTCCCTCGGAGAAAGCCAGCACGCTCGCGCGTCATAGACAAGTGTGATTAGCACTGTAGCATATCTTTTCATGGCGTGCCCATCTTGGCTAGACAGACGTACCGATAATTAATGGCAAAGCGCAACACGATTATGAACACCAGAAAAAAAGAAGCAAAATAAAGACTATCCGCGAACGCACTGCACCGATAACTAAAACAAATTTCAGCCTTTCCACTCTGGTGAACAAGGAAGCCCAGCGAAGCTTTACTATGGTGGAATGAAGAATGGTCGACGTAGTCGGCAATTCAGGTGGAAACAAGACTCGAAAGGTTGACGCCATCTATGATGTTTCAATGGGTTAACCAGACATACCGGCAAACCGGTTGTCTGGTTGCCACCGCCGTTTATGATGTGCGGTCGCGTTTACAGGTTTCTGTGCTCATCAGGTCGTTTGAGACGACACGATTCTGGGGGAACTAGCCCGTTTGACAGCGCCGCTAGAAACAAATCGCGACACCACTTGCTAAAGCCAGAAGCGAAAACAATTACAAAGGACATGCGCTATGCTTTTATCATTATGCATTAATTAGCTTAGCAACAAGTCTCGTTAGACTATAGGCTTCTTCGGTCCAGACATATTCTCAGCTTCGTCATCGCCAGCGCCCTCCGTAGACAGCGGACAGGCTAGTGCCTACAAACATGTGCACCCTGACGACAGGCTCTCTCTGACGCTTTGCGGCTGCAGTGGGTGCACCAGATTTCTTGGGTGCGGATGAAAGGCACGCCACTCGTCAACGGCGTTCCAGGAAGAGGACAGCCTCGCTGCTGAGTCGAGCACGCGGACACAACGGCATCTCCGGCGAGGGCGACTCAGCACGCACTCGTGATCCCACCCAGGGAGGTGCCCGATCGCGCCGGCAGCCCCAGCACCTGCCGGCCCCTCACGCCGGCCACGTCCGCCTTAGCCACGCCGGCGAGAAGGTAGCCGCCGCGGAAGGACTCCTCCGCTCCTGGACGTCCTCGACGAAAGCAAGACCGCCCTGCCGAACGCCCGAGTCGGGAGCAGCGATCGAATTTCGACGAGCCAAAAGCGTGCAGGCCGCCGCTGAGGATCCCCGTCTGACTGTCCCGTAGCGGAAAAGAAAGTCGCGCCCAGTGCCGTCAAAGATTTTTTTATTGTTATATTTTTTTTTCTGGGGAGATCTGGATGCTCGGATCCGACGATTCACCTCGTCATGGCCTCCGGATAGAAGAACGGCTAGAGGTAGGCGCATCATTACTACTTAAAACCGCGGTGTCACGCTGCTCGCCCTGTGTACAAAAGACACGGTGCTGGCTATACAGGCACGACATAATTATCTGCGAGCACGCCTCAACAATGTTCGAACATGTTTCCTACATGTTCGACTTCTAACATGTCTGTCTGCCCAGACGGTCTTTGTACGGCCAATGTGACCATGCAGGCAAGAAACACGGCTCGAGCAGTGTCTATGCACACTGTCTTTTGTACGATGTGTAGCAGCAGCGTGTGACCACGGCTTAGAGCTCCCACAGTCACAGACATCTTAGGGCGTTGCTTATGATGTTCGGGCTTCCTGCTTCGTGATTGGCTCCTCGCCGTTCTTGTCGCCAAATGCCGCAACCTCATTGGCTGCGGAGCGGTATAATAATGCACTCCTGACTCGCACGCCGACAGATTGTCAGTGACCATAGTAAATATAACTATCATGCACACTGCAAAAAAGAGAAAACAAAGCAGGAGCATTTACTTTTTTGCAAAGCACTCAGGAGAACCAATCGCTTCAATCTACTGAAGGAGCTCGTCGAGTGCGAAGCAAAAATATCTGTAAGCATAAAAAAATAGTGAGCTTTGCGTTGTGACAGTGAACACGGTGAAACCTCACGGCGCAGACCGTTTCTCCTTTTAGGTGTAAACACTATTTTCAGTTTCTTCATTGGCCGCGGTTGCAGCGATTGGCTCTCCCCAATGCGCGGAGAGCAAGTCGTCTGCTTGCGCGGAGTTGCGGTGACGTCAGAACGACGCCGAGCTCTGATTGGCTCTGATCGGGAAGGATAGTGGGTAGACCTCAATGCTAGATGCCTTGACGTCTACCCACTATTTTCTTCAATCAGCCAATCAGAGCTCGGCGTCGTTCTGACGTCATCGCAACTCCCGCGCAAAAAGCAGACGACTATGCTCTCACCATTGCTTTGCGGAAAGTATAAAGGCACTAGGTTTTTTTTTTCTTTTTGAGTATAGGAAGCGCGTTTATTTACATTTTTTTAATGTTTTCGGAACCTCGAGAAGCCCGCAGAAAACGTCGAGAATCGAAAATGCTGAAATTCATTTTATAGTCATAGGTTTTATTACAGTATAACCTGTCTCCTTTCCACTGCACGCGATCATCAACGAGATATGGTGTGCCAAAATCCTCTCACGATTTTGATTTCTCTTTGTTAACGTCTGTTGTTAACGTTAACGTCTGGTGTGCACGTATTGTTACGTCTGGTGTGCACGTATTGACTATTGCTGCGTTCGATAATGATTTTAACCTGAAAAGCTCCTTTGTTAGTGGTTCCTGGGCATGAAAACCGAGAATCTTCAAATAATTTAGTGAACGTCGGGATGTCCGTTTGTTGTCACTTGGAGAATCTACAAAGAATTCGGCACAGTAAACGTTACGTTAAGCCGATACAAACTTGCCTATTAAGGCTCGTTCACACGATTGCGCTTGACTCCTGCACCGAACTACTGCCACGGCGACCCTGGGGAGGCGCTTTTGCTGCACGACGAAATGCGGCGCAAAAGCAGTCGACGCGACTGTGTGAACGTGCCTTTTAGGGCGCTAACAATCTTTCTCGAATAAGAAATATAGTTCTTAGCCCTTTTATCGTACTCTTACATTACATTGTGTTTCTGGAGTTCGTGACCAACCATATGGTACTGCAACGAGTGCCACAGAGAGACAGAGAGAGAGAGAGAGAGAATAAATATGAAGGGCTATGGCCGAGTGCCATATCTTTTCCGCTAAGTCGTAGTATCGAAAATTAAGCTCAATTTGAATAATAAAATTGTCTTGTTAACGCATGCAGAAAACAAATTTCAGAAAACAATTATTGGCGATGATCATTTGCGATTCCATACTTTGAATCAATCATCAGTTTCGAATAATTAATGAATCAATTCCCATAAGAGAAAATATACGCTCCTCGCCAGGGAATCGCGGGCCAAATCGTTCCTGCAGGAAAAGGACGCATCGCATAGGGAAAAGGTTGATGTCGTTTTTGTTCTGCCAAAGGGCCCATTTAGGAAAAATAATAACGTTAAAGATAATTAGTTTTTTTAATTACTTTCGTGTAATTAATTTTTTAATTTGTGAATTTATAGGCATTGTTTCAATTAGAAACTTGCTGAGGATCATCGAAAACCGCTAAATCCACTTACTTTGGAAATACAGAAGGTACGTACAACATTTCACTCGGTACTGAAAAAAAAAAGCGTTTTATTCGGACACGTTTTTAGGTTTCAGTTTTCTATCGGAGCGCATCTTTGCACCAGCGGTCCTGCCACCCCGTGGCCGAGGCGCGCGGCTACAGCTTCGTCTTCCTCGTAGAAGGGAAGGAAGTGCGGCGCACGTGCGTTGGTTGCGGCCACGGGGGGGGGGGGGGGGGGGGGGCAGGACCGCTGGCGCAAATGTCCTCCGATAGGAAACCGAAACCGAGAAACACGTCCAAACTGAGTGTGTTTTTTTTTTTTTTCGGAACGCCGTAAAATGTTGTACCTGCCTTCTATATTTATAAGGTAATTAGATTTGATGGTTTTCGATGATGCTGAGCAAGTTTCTAGTTGAAACAATAGCATCAAATTGACCGATGAGTTAATTGCCCGAAAGTAGTTAATAAACGAATTGTACCGAACGTTATTCATTTTCCCAAATGAGCCCTTTGGCAGAGACCGAAACGACATCAGCCTTTTTCCTGCGCGATGCGTATACTTTTCGCAGGAACGATTTGACCTGCGTTTCCACGACTGTATAAGGATTTCTTGATCTTTTCAGGACCACCCGAGTCATTTGGGAGTCAATATACAATAATTAATCTCTAATTACTTTTCATTGCCCCGTAATTGAAAAAAAATATTATAATCGCGATATCTGAATGTTGTTGATTAAAAATCGACCGATCTCACTAACCGTTCCACGCATCCATAACGCGCGCCATAACCGTAGTTCATAGAAAACATGCGCCAGTTCACAAGTCAGCTGGTGCCGCACCGTGCTCAGCTCGCGTATAGGGGGCATTCACTGGACGCCATATTTGAGGTCAATGTTTAGAGCGCATGCTCAGAACGAGCTTACATTAATAGCCTGCTAAGACCGGCAATCTTGATGGTGTGGAATGCACGTTGCAAAAGAACTGTGGAAGCTGGCCGTCAGCACGCGCTCAGCAACCACGCACACGGATATGGCCGCCAGTAAATACTCCCTATTGGTTAGCCCCATTTTAAAGTGTCAAAGGAGATGCGCATAAGCAGCAACTTTAATATTAAAGGGAGCGATACGTGTCAATATTATTTATACAAGGCTAAAGAACGAAACAAAAAAATATACAGAATCATTTTTTGAGCGGATGTGTCGCACATTTATGTTAGATTGTTCGGGTGATACTCCATCAATATGGACGCGTCTCCGACGGGAATTATGTTTGTACAACGTGGCGCGGCACGCGTGAAATACCGATGAAGGCTCTCTTCTCTTACTTTTGAAAATTTTGATGGGCGAGGTTTCGTAAAAAGAAAAAGTTATTTTAAGGTGATAGTGAAAAATGAGCCTCCTCCGGACCCGGAACGATGTTGAGAAATTCTGTGAACTGCTACAGAGCCTCATACAAACCAGAGATAAAAGTTGCTAAAGAAATTTAATCAAGTTTCCTTATACGGAAGCTTTTTATTTTAGAATTTCGGGACATTCTTCTTCTTCTTAAAATATACACCACGAAAAGACCCGACACAATATTTGCAATGAGAAACGTTCAGGATTACACGCTTTAAAATAAATGCGTTGCCGCCACGCTTGTGGGCAAACGTTTAGCTCGCATAGACGTCCACCTATCATAGAATAAAAAAAAAAAAGTTAAAGGGGTCATAAAACGATATCGGGTTTGAATGTTCCTGACTTTGCTGAGGCGTACTGGTTCTAGTCTGGCCAAAGTATACTCGAACAGATCGCCACTGATTCAGAAAGCTTGTTTGTCACGGTGAAATTGCGAGGATAAGAGGGGACTCTTTTCTTTCAGGCCGTGTTCGAAAATTTACCTCGATCTTACTCCAGGGTAAGGGCTTTGTACCTTGGCCTTCCAAAACCTACCCGCGTCCAGCGCTTTGCAATCTGTGTTGTCACGTGACACGGCCTGCCGGAGCAATTCGGATCCATTTGGGTAAGATTCGGCACACACCTCAGTCTTGCCTTCACAAAGCTTGATGACGTAATTCTGGGATCGAAACCACCCGCCTGATGACAGTCGAGCGCGGCTCAAGGATTGGACACGAGAACTGCGTGAGCACTCGTCTTCGGCTCGTAACAATCAATGCCTCGGCGGACACTCGGGTAGTGGCTCGTGTCCAACCACTGCGGTGATGAGAATAGCCGAACTCTAACAGGCCCGTTCACACGATTGCGACCGAGTGCTTGACCGAGAGAAACCAAGACCGGTTTTTAAGCCTTTGCGACTTCTTAGGACCGGATGCGGTGCAGCGGAGCTGGTCTAGATCGCAAGAGGCTTAAAACCGGTCTGCATCGTCTCTCGGTCGAGGACCTCGGTCGCGGGAGTGTGAACTGGCGCTTGACAATGCTCAGCGCGCGTTTTTTGCTTTGCCAATTTCAGCGCGTGGGTGTGATTACTTTTGGCGGAATAGGACAGGCACCAGGCCACGTGGCCGCTTGTTGTGGCTCCAAGTTAAGGGCATGAACGAATGCCTATATTTCCCAATTTTTTTTTCAGCATTCATTGTTTCTAGGAAGAAAAACTAAGGCAAGTTTATCCGGTCATTAACGTTAGGGAGTGATTCTATAGTGTTAAGCGAAAGTAGAAAAATCGTTTCGTGGCTCCTTTAACTTCCAATAATGTTTTAAATACCAGCACAGGACACGTATGTTGTCACAAACTAAACTCTCCACCACCCCTTCCCCTCCAAAAAAGAAAAAAGAAGATTACTGCACTATTTACCCCGCGAGTCTGATTTTGAGTTACGAGCGATTGCAAATGAGTCACGCGATGCAAATATTGCGCCAATCTTTTTTCGCGTTATTTTTGCGGCATACCTGTTTTATCCTGGAACTAAAACATGCTTTCTGGGAGTTCAGTGTTTGTTTACGAAGAAAAACCGGAAAGCCGCGGTCACACTGATACTACATCATACAAAAGAAAGTCTGCATAGACTGTCTAAACGTGTTTGTTCCTTGTATGGCGGTCGTGTCACATTGGCCCAACAAAAAACTGTCCGGAGACACGTTCGGAGTACTATACAAGGGTACCAAGCAAACATGTTTCGGACATGCATGATGCATGTTTGTCACGTCTACAACGAACACCATGTCTTTTGCATGCTGTGTCAGCAGTGTGATTGCATTACATCAAAGTACAGAACACCATTCTGTGCCAGCAGTGTGATTACGGCTTCATGCTGTTCAGTTATAGTCTTTAACCTTTGGCCAGCTCAGTTTTGTTTATTGAAGGGAAATTTCACTTGGATTGCATGTTTCCTCGGTGTACCTGGGCAGTGCTTTCTTAAATAAACAACGACACAAGCGTGCAAATTTGCGATAAATACCTCAGTCCAGTGAGCATCCTTATTACGTCAAGATAAAGCAACTGTTACATGTACATACGCATGCAACAAGAAAAAATAAATAAATGAAAACTATATAATTGACACTTAACCTCTCATAATGTCACCATTACCTCCGCCGCAGCTATTTTTTCGCGAAGAAGAAACAAAAACAAAAAAAGACGTAGGGAAATTACGTAAAAATAGTATCCAACGGAAAAAGGACATCAGGATTTGTTGTATACGACAGTAATTAATCCCGAGAAAGTTGATTAGTGCCAGGCCCGAGGATAGAATCCCGGACGCCCACAAGGGTCAGCCCTATAGGGAACGAGCAACAACTAAGTTAGCCCTCGTTCGGCTCCAACGAAGGCTTCGGAGTGTCGTTCGAAATTAACGAAATAATTTAGCGCGCTTGGATTACCGAGTTCGGACCGACACCGAAGAAATCACATTAATGCGTGGCATGCATTTAAACGGAACCTCCTAATCCCAGAAATCGGTCCGTCCGCGCATGAACCCCGAGATGCGTGGGTGGAAGTCAGAACGACGCCAAGCTCTGATTGGTTTCGATTGAAAGGGTAGTGAGCGTAGACCTCCCTGCTAGATAACTTGAAATGTACCCACTATTTATTTTTTTTTTGATGAACCAATAAGAGCTTGGCGTTCTGACATCATTGCATTCCCTGACCGAGAAGCAGACGGACTGAGGCTATAAACTGGTTTATGATAATTATGATTTATCAACATCTCGTTTGGTAATATACGACGAACATTTCTTATTCCTTCTAACCTTGTAGAAATAACCACGTCAGGGTTGGCGCCCTACGCAATTATTGTCCGTATGTCTACGATACACTGACATATCCGATGCTCTCTTCCGTGTTTCCTTCCTTTTAAGCCACTATAGAAACCGACAGTTTAAACAAATTCAGGGCCATGCTTCTTGCTTCGCGATTGGTCATTCGACGTTCTTATTGGCTAACCCCGCATTTCCATTGGCTACGGACGATAATAAGAGAATGAGGGCTTTTCACGCCCGGCGTTTGTAAAGCCATCAGTGACTCTATACAGTATGTTAACCGTCGTTTATAAATATATGACTGTGGACGTGTCTCCCTGCTATCATCGATTCCAAGGTCCTCCGGAAGGTTGTTTCTGCTCTCATCTAAAGCAGGGACCAAATGGCGTTTCGGCCTTTTGAAGGACTGGCACAAGTCGGTTCCGGAACGTATCGCGCTACAATTTCCTACAGAGGTGCCCATAGGTAACACATAAAGTATTTGAAATAAAGTATACAAATTTGAACGTACCTAAGTATATAACAAATAAATTTTAAAAAATGTGTTTTTCATATGGATATTATTCTCATTTTTTTCCCATGGAAATTATTCTTATCCCCCCCCCCCCCCCCCCCGAAATCATCAAACCGCATTGTAGGACATTATGACATATATTACGACAGAAAAAACGTATCAAAGAACACGTCGATAAATTTAGCTTTGAGTTTACTTCCCTTTGCCAAAATAAACGTGACAGTATTCTGTCATTTCATGATATCAGAGCGAACTACCATAGACCGTGTTTTTTATTGTCATTTTTTTTACTCTAGTCATTGCCTTCCTTTCATAGTTTTACTAAAACTAATGAACCACCAACTGAGACCTTTGTGTTAAGTTACATACCTCTCAATTGAGGAACCCCTTTTCGAGGTCCCTTCAAGGGCCAACGCGCCATCCCGGCCCTCGTTGTGGATCCATAAAAATATGTTTGATAGTCCCCTTTTTGTCTACAGTATACACAAGCGTCATGTGGTGGGATAAATGATGGAGGAAGCAATGAAAAAAAAACTTTGATTTGAATTGAGTGATCGGTAATATTTCAGGGCGAATGGAAAGAACGCGCCTTGCCCTCGATGTTTTTATTTTTTTCTTTTGTTTTTAAGTTTTGTTTGAAGTTGTTTTGCCACATGGCTCGATTCATGTCGACCTTGTGAGCAGGAATGAGAATGATTCTCCTCACGCTTTATCTCTCCAGCGGCGAGTCCCGCCAAGAGTCCCAGCCCTCCGGTTCCTCAGCAGTCCAACTTCCAGAGGCTCTGGACGAGGTTTGTGGAGCGCAAGACCGGATCCGGAAAGAGGCAGGGTGAGATCGACCGATGATTCTTAAAGACCGCGGAAAGCCACCGCCACGATAAACATGTTCAAAATTGATGGCCCACCCTAACGCCAACCGAACATTTCTCGCTTAACACGAGCATACTGGCAATAGTCTGTCCTAAGCATGCTCACACGCGACGCCATTGAATCCTAAGCTTCTCTGTCACGGAGTGATTTCGAGGATAAAGGTGGGCCACCATTTCCGGGGTGCCGCTCCGAACGCGAACCGAAAACCGTATCAAACCTGTTATTAAGGCTAAAGCCTTATATGTCTCATCGTTCAGTCGACCTTCAAACTCCTTGAGCGAAAACATGTCGACGACACGAAAGCTATACCAAAGCTCGACGGCGACACGAAAGGTACCAAAACCGACGGTTCGCCCCTGGACCACGAGATGGCGTTACTTGTGCCAGAATCACGGACGCAAACGGCGTTATCATTCCTCCGAGAGGAAAGATGCTTTCTTCGCTCCTTGTCCCCTCGGCCTGGCTGTCGAACCCGCGACCTTTCGTTCAGGAGTCCGACACGGGTAGCACTACATCCGTAAATCAAGTGTCTGTCTTTAATGCATCGGCGCTTGGGCTTTCGCCTTCAACTAGTAATAACTTCAAAGACCGTGCGTTTTTTTTCTCGACCAAAGCCGAACAAAACCTTAAAGCCACTGTCACACTTGTCGCCACCACCACCACCACCACCACCATCATCATCATCATCATCATCATCATCATCAGTCATCATCATACAAAAGAAACTGTGCTCTCTGCAGACATGATGGCATAAATGTCTGCGGAAACGCCTCAGCGTCTTCGAAGCACAATTGCTTCGTGCATCGAACATGTCTCAGTACAGTTTGTTTGTGTGACCAAAATGGCAGAACTGTCATACGAGGAAGAGACACGTCTCAGACAGTGACTGCAGGCTTTAGCCATGTGACCGCGGCTGAACCGAAATCCAACCCGGTGATATGGAACCCGAACCGAAACAAACCCATAATCTCGTGTGGCGCAGTTACTGGTTCGTTACAGAAAGATGGTTCGGCGTAATGAAAAAGAATTGGGTTGTGTGTATGTTCATACAGCCAGACGGTCTGCCTCCAGGGGCGGGAGTCTCCCAGCTGTAGATGAGCAATTTAGCCAGTGCAGTGAGGTCCCGTTTTTAGCATCTCGCTGGGCGATGACGTCAGCGGCGCAGTGCTACATTAAAAACAACAAAAAAACGACGAGTCACGTTTCACAAATAAGAGAAAGGAGACAAATGTACTTCGTAGGCGTCGTTGAGAAGGCATACACCTATAGCGGTTTGTCCCAGGAGCCTCAATAGCTATTTTTGTTTCTTTGTTTCGTTGCTGCTACACAATGCTGCTGTTACACGCAAAAAAAAAAATATAGAAACTGGAATTTAAAGATTAAAATAAAGATATCGACGGTCTGCTGGCCCGTGTTTTTGTTTTTCGGTGGCAAAAACTGAAGGCGCCACAAGGAGCGCGACAGATGAGCACCCGGAAACCGATCGCCCAGTATAGCTCTGCTCGATGCTGTTCTGGGGCAAAAGCTTTCGCGTTCTTCAAATGCAGCTTGATGACTGTTCGGCCTGTTCTTTTTCAACCTCTTTGAACAACCTTTTGCTGTATTTCTAGACTTCAAATGAGTCATTCGAGACGCACCGGCGTAGCGATCGTGTATCACAACTGCGTGGGGCACGTTAAAGACTCCAGGCTAGCAGTCGTACTGCACTGGCTAAATTGCTCATCTACAGTGGGTAACAATGTCGCCACATTCTGGCACACTAAACTCTTGCTGTATACAAACAACTAACGACTAATTGGTTTTGTTTGTCAATCGTTCGAGACGGTTACGTAGTTTAAAAGTACTGTGCACGCAAGCTGATTGACCTTAATGTAAATACCGTATAGTTTACACACGTTTCCAAGCACATTTTCTACCACGTAATTTTCATAGGGTAGTATTCATGACGAATATTATAAGTCTAAAGGAATCATATAGTTGTCACGCTATATTGTTCGAGACACGGCTTCTAGCAGAATGGACAATTGGGCGAGTTGGTAAGAGTTCATATTAACTTACAGCGCGACTAGGACAGAGAATTCAGCGCTTGTCCTGTGTTTTCTCGTCTGTCTGTCTTTGTCCTAGTCGCGCTGTAAGTTAATATGAACACGGCTTCTAATGGCCAACCTTTTTTCTTCTTTTTTCTATGCAGATGACGCCGATTTGAACGCACTTTTATTTTCATAATGACTGAGATTTATGAATTATTCTGTTTGCTTAGCGCAGGAAATGCACCGGCAGCCACTTACCAAGGTAGAGTTACGAACTGGTTTGAATCGCGTCGCGCTTGATGGACCCGGTAACCAAATCGATATTGCGCATGCATGACTGAACCGGAACCGAACCGGAACAAATGCGAAGCTGCAGAGCCCGAGCCCGAACCAAACCGGAACAATGACCGGTTTCATTTTCGTGGAGAACATGGGGACAGTCAATCACGGCGGAGGACACTTGAGGGATCCCAGTGGATGACAAAGCTTGGAATACGATTAAAGAAACAGACAAAATACGCAATGTGCGCAGGTGCAATCAGTATGATGTTTCACTTGATAATTGTCCTGTACACATCACTTTTGTTTTTAGACTTTACTTTATTTTCCTGTTTAGGATGCTCACCCTTTAAAAAGAAAGAAAAAGTGAGCTTTGTTTTCTTCTGCGGAAATTCGTCGTCAGCGACTCTCACCAATCAACATCCAATCTGTGTTTTCTGCGTTGTTGACGTCACTTCCTTCTCCCTAGTCGCCGTGGGAGTCAAAAAAGCGCAACATAGGTCCCCAGGGCTCGTAGACTGCTCGCCCTTCCCAGGAAACAAACGAAGAGAGCGAACGTCAAGCAGCCCGCGACGCGGGACGTTCGACATTCTTCGAAGATTATTTCCGTCGAAATAATCTCCGAAAATTCTTCCCACCTATGTTCCCGGTCTTTGCTAAAAAAAAAAAAAAAAAAAAGTTGATATGGTCCGGGGTACTGGGACGGAATAGACACGTTCGTTCATTTGCTTTGGTGTTGTGCAAAAAATCAGCTCTCTTCAAAACGTGCCCAAAGACATGCCGGATTCCGTCAGATCGTCGTGAAGTGACTCGTCGAAACTGTATGTCACGAACGGAGGTGACACGAAGACGAGCAGTGAACTCAAAAATAACGGTTTAATAGGCGAACTTGTGCCAACCAAAAATAATAAACGAACGAAAGAGCGTCGAGGCAGCAGAAAAGCAGGCGGCGATTCGGCGGCGACAACAGAGCAGGAGCGGGACTCTGACTCGACAAGGTCGCGGGTAGCTGCTTATCTACAGTGCGTCGCTATCTCGAAAGTTCGGCAAAGGAGGCTCGGGCGTCGCGCGCTCGGGGCGAGGATGAACTGGCACTTTCGAGAACAACAAAGCAAAGGGAAAGTTACAATTAGTGCGAGAATGAATGGGAATCTTCTAGAAGACCGTGACCGAGCGTTGCTTTCTCGGCTCTGCGGGCGGCAATATGGAATATGCTGTGTTATTTGAGATCTTTCTCAAATAAACCCTCTTTAGACAACGCTCCAACGTGAAGTACGTACAATATATTGTTCGATTGATGAGACTCGTTGAATTTTTTGCAGTGAGCGGGGAATAACCATGCATTTCGGCTGTCCTATGTGGTCAAATAGTTTCGACAGTTAAGACCTTTGTAGAATGACACGGCTGAGTGTATGGCGTAGTAAAAAATTAACATAAAATGAAAGAAACATTTCATTTGCATTTGTTCTGTCACGCACAGACTCACAAAAACCAGCGTCTATTTGTTTGTTTCTGTTTCCAAAATTATAAAAATGCTTTTTTAGAAATCTCGAACAATTCTATTCTCCATGGAACATAAAAGAAACAATAAAACGCGTTAATTTACCCGCCACCAGCGTCCGGAACTGCGCCTACGCAGGCTGCCACAGCCCACTCACGAAAGAAACCACAGCCCAGCGCAGTCGGGCAACATTGATGTACACTCTCAAAACCAGGGACGCGCGTTGTAAATCGCTTTGTTCGAGACTGCAGCTGGAAAGGTCTTAGATCACTAAAATATAAGTATGTATTTTTTTAATAGGATCAATGGCAGAAGGTACTTTCAATTCCAGCGTATATAATGCAGAAATAAAAACAATAATATCCTCCTTACTAACTTCTAACGCGTTTTACACGTGACACGAAGAGACGCAATTTAACATGCACCAGTCGCGTTCTTTTGTCGCCGCAAAAACTCGATAAACAAGAACACCTGTCGCGCGATCCAGTCACGACTTTTGGCGTGTCCAGATTTCGTCGGCGACAGCGGCCAGAGACAAGTCTCCGGCACCGTTCTATTGGCCGGTAACCGAGCCTGCAGCCCCGTTGGCAAAAGTCCTTGGGCTGCAGGTTGCACGCCTTTTCATTGGAGCCGATCTAAACGGCACTAGACACGCTCGAGTCACGCGCACGACACAAGAAAAACAAAACAAAAGCACGAAGACATATTTTACAGATTGTTACGCGCTTTTAAACAACCCCTTTGATGATGCAACGTTAGCCGGCTTTTATACGCGAGGGCTGGCGCGAAGGATCTTCCAACGGCAGCTGCATGCCAAGTACCGGCTTTCGCGCCGCTGTTCGTGAATGTACATTTGTCAAGAAGTGATACCCTAAAGCCGGGGTCACACAGCTTGCACGTCATACAAAAGACAGTCTGCGTACAGATCATAACGCGAGTCACCACGAGATCTCTGACTTCGAATGCCGCAGGGTAAGGAGTTCAAGAAGAAACTTGACAGGCGGCAAAGCCGGGGTCACACGTGATCATACGTCATACAAAAAACAGTCTGCAAACACGAGTCACTGCCATATCTGTGGTTCGAATGCAGCGTACCAAGTTTTCTTATATAACTCATCGCCATGCGGCATTCGAAGCACGGATCTTGTGGGGACTAGCATTAGAATCCGTATGCAGGCTGTCTTATCGTATGATGCATAAGCAGTGTGACCCCGGCTTTAAGGTTTATTTTTCTGAGTACTGAAATTCGCGGGGTGGAAGATATTGAAATTTCCCAAAGACTCTTCGAAGGGTGACAAGCTATTGTAAAACAACAACTCAGTATAGACGGTTGCAAGCTATGGGACTGGCCGCCGCCATGCCTCTGCTCGAGCAGGCACGCCCGTGCGATTACAAGCTTGCCAAAGCTATGTTCACGAGCACGTTGCACGTGCTTGCACGCATGGGGCACCAGTCGTAGCGCCATGCTTGCAATTGTCCATAATCCTCCGGAAAGGTCGTCAAAGTGTGGGTAAGGGTTCAAGTTGACTATCGTTCGATGTGCTTCGAACGTCGTCATCAGGTTCTCGTTTGAAGCAAGCAATGAATCACGTAAATAGGTTGGTAAACTTTTGAAGCCAATATCAAGTGATTATGAAGCACAAACTACTTAACCCCCCCTCCCCCCTTTAAATGTTTCATTAAAGACAAAACAAGAAAACAGGGGTTGTTCTGTGTTGAAGAGTACATTCATATACATATATGCACGGACCTTGTTGGTTACCAATTTCTCGTTGAAAATTTCTGAAAATTGCTTATAACTTCTGAATGAGACAACAGTATATTATGAAACTTTGGCATCATGGGGCCAACGGCTAGCGCAATACTTGAGAAAGGAGTGTGCATCTCGCGATGCGTAGTTCGTTTTTGCGATGAGCAAACCATGGTTGATTGTTTTTTGTTTTTTCTGAACACTCGATTCTTTCAATATGTGAAATATACTTCTTAATAAACGTGTTTTTTTTTATTTGTACGCTGCGCGCGCATATATGAACACCATTGCTGCCGCCGGGAACCACGTGGCCGCTAGAGTGTATGGTGGAAATACCTTTGATAGTATCGGGTGTTTTAGAGAAAAGAAAACTATTTTTCGCAGCAAAAACAGAACTACGTATTGTCGGACGTTGTCTAGAGGTTTGGGACTAAATGCCAAATTTTTTGTCGTTCAGTCAATTAATCAATTATGTTTATTATTGAGCCGCCAAAGAGCTGGGAGCCTTAGGAGGGTGCACATACATGACACACACAAAATATAACTAGCGAGGAAACATGAGAAGTACACTTTGATAGAACTTCACAAAATGAATAAAAAAAGTCCACGTTACGTGAAAGTTTTTTATTCATTGTCATTCATGTACAATAGAAATTGCCAGCTCTTTTAAGACCCCAGGCGTTATTTTTTCCGGAAAACATGTTATGCGATTACCATATACATCATGTTAGCTCTAAGTTATCGCGCGTAATAGGGTTAACATATCGTCATCAATTTGCGCTCCCAACCACTGTCGAAATATCAGTTCAGAACTCGTTGGTTTATTCTCTCTTAACCTACTGCCATCCGGTTTGGGGCACTACCACTTTTTACAAAGCGGGAAAAGCTATATCTATTACACAGAAAAAAATCTTGATAATATTTTGAGCTGTTTCATATCATTGTCATACCGAACTGCTAGTGAACGCATTCAAGAGTTTGATATATATATATATATATATATATATATATATATATATATATATATATATATATATATATATATATATATATATGTAGTGTTTCACGAAAGGTGGACAAATTTGATATTGCGAAAACTACGCGTCGCACCAAAGAAAGGCTTGTGTCGTTTTGGACCTGGGCCAGGGCCTATTTAAGAAAATTATTGAAAGTCCGAGATAACTATATTGTTAATTATTTTTGCGTAATTAACTTTTTCAATATTGGGTTTAAGGGCATGGTTTCAATTAGAAAATTGCTCAGCATCATCAAAAAACACTAAATCAACAAATTGCAGAACGATAGAAGGCACGCGAAGCATTTTACGGCTTTCTGAAAAACCGTACAAATTCGACGGGTTTTTAAGTTTCGGTTTGTTATCGGAGCGCATCTCCGGCCCCGGCGAGCACCGCGCCCCGTGGAGAGATAGTGCATCCAACCTCTGCTGCGCTGTCATGCGCGCGACGCAGCAGAGGCTGGTTGCACTATCTCTCCACGGGGCGCGGTGCCGCCGGGGCTGAGATGCGCTCCGATAACAAACCGAAACTTAAAACCCGTCGAATTTGTACGGTTTTTCAGAAAGCTCGTAAATGCTTCGCGTGCCTTCTATCGTTCTGCAATTTGTTGATTTAGTGTTTTTTGATGACGCTGAGCAATTTTCTAATTGAAACCATGCCCTTAAACCCAATATTAAAAAAAGTTAATTACGCAAAAATAATTAACAATATAATTATCTCGGACTTCAATAATTTTCCTAAATAGGCCCCTGGCCCAGGAGCAAAACGACACAAGCCTTTTTTGGTGCGACGCGTAGTTTTCGCAATATCGAATTTGTCCACCTTTCGTGAAACACCCTGTATATCTCTCTCTCTCTCTCTCTCTCTATATATATATATATATATATATATATATATATATATATATATAGATTGCTGTTTTCATCAAGGGTTTTGCCTTTCTTCTCGATTATATATATATAATATATATATATATATTTACACTACAACGCATTTACAGATTGATTATAAATTATATACTACCTATTATATATATATATATATATATATATATATATATATATATATATATATATATATATACAACACGGGCACTTCACGTCATCGTACGTGGTCTCCGAAGAGGAAATAAACGAACATAAGCAGATGAATGAACCCTACTTAATCCAATGAATCAAAGAATCAAAGTTTTCAAAACCCGCCGAAAGCCGAAAAAACAACAAAAAAAAATCTTGGCTACGCCCTTTTTTCGGCTTTCGGCGGGTTCCCTGAAAACTTTGATTCTTTGATTCATTGGATTAAGTAGTGTTCATTCATCTGCATATGTTCGTTTCTATATATATATATATATATATATATATATATATATATATATATATATATATATATATATATATATATATACGACTACAAGCTTACTAATTGTTATAAATTTTAACATAAAGGACAATCAACCTTTTTGGCCGAATTAGCCTTCCTACAGAGTTATATTCCTGTCGATTACACTCGTCATGCAGACCGCTGGAAAGTTTCTGGATGTAAAAATAATTACGGATATCAAATGCTAAAGTTTACGCTTCCTAACTTTGTGAAATGCTTAGATGGGGAAAAAATAAACATAGAAACAATTTCATTTCTTCAACCACATCCTTTTTAGAACGACGAAGTGTGTTTATGCTGTTTGTGCTTTTGGCTGAGTGCTTATAATAATAAAAAATTGAGGTGTGTGAATGTTTATACAGCCTACAACTTAGTCTGCTTCAACAGCGACTTGTCTCCAGCTGTAGATGAGAAATTTAGCCAGTGCAGTACAACCGCAGCCTGGGGTCTTTAACGTGCACCACGCAGTAGTGATACACGACCGCACGCTGGTACGATGCTCATCCAGATCGAAACGGGCAGGGGTGTGGATTGAGCCCAGGATCCCTGGGTTCTGCAGCGCGAGCTTTCGCTCCACGTGCTTCGAGCTGGTGTGCGCTAGCCCACTCGGCCACCGATCTTCCATTTTTTTTTCTTTATTGCATGGAAAAAATACGAAAACAAAAACAACCAGAGTGCCTATTTAACGTTCAATTCGTGCACTGTTCACTCATACTTCAAAACTCTTTGATGTCTCGAAGGCTAGTAAACAATAGTAGCCAGTCGGGTGCGTCTGACAGGGTATCATACACGCTTTGGACACGAGTTACAAGGTCGATGAAATGCAAGCGTGCAGTCTTTGGGTGGACGTTTTCGTTTCTAACATCAAGACGGGATTTCCACATGCTGTACATAAACAGACGAATTACAAGGTCATAAGGAAAGGTATCCCCAGGTGAAACAGGTAAGAAACGAATCGTATAACTTGTAATGTGAATATCTTTCTTTAGAGTGCGCTGCAAAACATCCCAAAAGAACACTGCATCCCAGCAGTGGATAAAAGCGTGCTCTGCTGTTTCAGGTGTTTTACACAGGGTACAGTTTTCTGACCATGGTACGAATAGTCCCTTTTCTTGTAACCACACTTTGGTAAGCAATACGGAGCAATGCAGTTTAAAAAAAAAAAGTTTTAGCCGCAGGGGGAATGCACATTTTCTTTATCCGACGTAGTACATCTTGGCCGGCGTCATTGTCATACAATATTCGATACATTGGCGCTGGAAAGATGACACCTACCAGAGTCTCTTGTTAACTTCTTTCGTGTTATAGTTATTAAATATTCTCTTGAAAACCTTACAGACAAAAAATTAAAGGCATCGACTACTTCTTTCAGGTACCCTATCAACACACATGTTGGGCTTCCGGCGGAAGATACAATAAAATCTGGAAGAGATGATGCCAGTCTGTTCTGTATGACTTCTCGAAGAAAAGGATGCCCTTGGTCTCTAAGAAAAAAAAATCGTGAAACCAATTGGCGTATAAATATATGAGGAAGGCCAAGTCCACCATCGGACACACGACGAAACAAGTTGTCGCGACGCATAGGTTCCCAAGAGGATTTCTAAACAAAAACGGCAAACACTTTGTGCAACTTTTGAATATTAGTCCGTGCACAGTGAAAGACCTGCAGGACATACCAGGGCTTGGCCGCCTGAAACACGTTGCAAACTGTCGATTGTGCAAAGATTGACAAATTCCTGTGAGACCAACTCTTTGCTCGCCTTTCTATGGCAGTCGCAACTTCGGACCAATAGAATGTGCTGTTCTTGAAGTGTCTCAAGGGCACTCCCAGGTAATCGCACGGAGTGCAGCTTCACTGAATGCCTTCGTATCGTTCTGGTGTCGTGGTCCAGGCTCCATGCCAGAAACCTCTGCACTTTTCGATATTTAGTGAGGCTCCAGTGGCTTCACAAAAGCGGCGAGTGAGCTCTATAGCGTGGGTGACGCTTTTCTTGTCCTTGCAGAAGTAGGCTACATCATCTGCGTAAGCCTAGAATTCAATTTCTGTTTTGCACAGAATGTAGCCCTGGACTTGCTCACTTCTCTCTATACTTTGGCACAAAGGTTCAAGGTATGACGTAAAATGCAAGGGGGACAAAGGACAGCCTTGCCAAACTGAAGAACGGACTGGAATGTTCGTTGTGACGTTATTGTTTATGACTAAGCTCGTATAACAGTTACTGTAAGACATTTTAACACCTTGAAATATCATATTTCCAACGCCGACATATGAAAGAATTGTAAAAAGCACGCTATGACAAACACGGTCAAATGCTTTCGCGAGATCAATCTGAGGTATTGCAACTTGACTACTGCTGTCGGTTACACATTCCAATACACTCCTCGCAATGTGGACATTTGTTTGGATGGCTCTACCACGAGCCAGCGATCTTCCCAGTGTTTATAATGTGGCGATAGCTGAGTGTGTTTATGATGTAGGCGCTATATGCCTTCTTCATTTTTTTAAACATTTACTTCTTCGTGTCTCTTTGATAAGGGCCGCCGTCTATGAACTATAAACAGATATTTTCCTCTGCCTCCTCCCTCGATAATGCACCTTATTGCTAATAAAAAATTAACGATTATTATTATTATTATTATTATTATTATTACTAAGCATGCTGTACATAAGCTGCATGCTTTTGTGCGACATGGAGGGCCAGATTCAAAGTCAAAGGTAAAAAATGTGGATCTGTTTTGTTGTGCGGGAACATGGAATGGTATTCTAAGTAGAGCGGGGAAGGTCAGTAACTTCATTGAACACCTTACGAAAAAACACCATATCGCGAATAAGCCACCTATCTGAAAGAGGCGAAGGAATTAGGTGACGAAAATATGCGCACAATCATAAAGAAAGAACCCTCCGTCTAATGTGGCAACCATACACGACTCCTCACAAAGTGTCGTTGCACAGACTCTAGCCGAAACCTTTGAATAATTCCCAGGAAATTCCATAAAGTAGATGAAAATTCCAACTTTGCAGACACAAACGTATACACGAGAAAAATAGTTGCAGTATGCACGAGTAACTGCGCAAGGTACGAGTAGTGCGTGAATTAACACAGATAGCACGCGTAAAGAGGCATTACTATATAAATTTCGAGACACGACAAATAAAATTCAGGCATGAATCAACTGAAAACACCAAGGTCACGTACAACAGAAGACCTTAAAATATCAGAGCCATGAAATCTATAATAACGACAACGCTTCAGAACTTGCTGCTATGTGAGTCAAAATGCTATAAGAAATGTTTGGTAATAATCTATGTAAAAGAAATACAGCAAGATCCATTAGTGGATTCTTAGGGAATGCGCTAGCAAGCATGACCCTTGGGAAACGCCACGAACATCCCTCTTTGGGAATCACTAACGATCCCTTCAGTTTTTCATTTTTGCTTTCTCTTTGTCTTTTATTTTTTTGCTGTCCTTTTTTGTGTTTGCTACGGGGTCAGTGTTAGTGGTGCCCAAAGGGGGACGTCTGTGGCGTTTCCCACGGGTCGTGCTAACTCATTCCCTAAGAATCCACCAAAAAATCCCCCCGTAATTGTTTTCACCCTCTTTTCTTTACCCTGCCTGGCAGAGTACGTCTACGCCCATGGATACGGTCATCCCAGTGTTGGCGGTAACCCGTTACAAGTAACGGCGTGACCTGCAACGCGTTACTTTATCCGGTAACACTGTAACGTACTCGTTACTTTTTCAAAACCGTAACGGGTAACGTACTTACGTAACTTATTTCGAGTAACGGGTAACGGAGTTACGTTACTGGTTACTTTTTCTTCCTAAGACTTAAAAAAATGTTACACTTGAATTTGTTTCTGTTTGTAGAAGCCAAGCCAGGTGAATTGTTGACTTTTTTCGTTTTTCTTTGGGTTTTTTCTGGTGATTTAGGTGAAACCGTAAAAAAGATAAATTAATTATGTTCAGTTTGTGCATGGACATAATGTTTTTTGAATATGACGTTTATGCCTACCTGTAACAACAAAACAGTAAAACGTGTTGATTCATTATTAAAAAGTAACGTGCGTTACTTTTTATCGGTAACGGTAACGCGTTCCTTTTATTTTGAGGTAACGTAGGTTGGTAACGCGTTACTTTTATTTGCAAGTAACGAAAAACGTATTTCGTTACTTTTTTCGGTAACGTCTACAACACTGGCCATCCATATCACTCGTGGAAATAACCACGTCCATATCACTCGTGGAAGGAACCGCATTCATATCACTCGTGGAGGGAACCGCATCCATCATTTTAACTTCGCAATCACAAAACAGCCCACGCACCGCCACTACGGAACCTTAGAGTGAAGAACAACCGGCGACGGGCAGAGCGGCAACTGAGCACGCCTGCATTCCACCGCGCCGCGGCGCCTCCTCCTCTCTGGCTCCGCACCTGCTGTGCGCGTAACTTTGACGGAAACGAAAGGGTACGTTTTGACGAAAACCCGGCGGTGTCTGTCAGTTTGTCATCGCCGAGCAGAGTAGGGATAGGTGGACGCGTGCTGGCGTCAGCGCTTCGGACCAATGGGAGCGTCGCACGCACCACTCTTTCCCATTCCTCGTT
This sequence comes from Ixodes ricinus, assembly GCA_037355805.1. Lineage (NCBI taxonomy): Eukaryota > Metazoa > Arthropoda > Arachnida > Ixodida > Ixodidae > Ixodes > Ixodes ricinus. The sequence continues at coordinate 12,586 of JAZHYW010042082.1, read as the reverse complement.
CCTCTCTCCCCGGCGCTGTCAAACGAAAGACACCACCGGGTTTTCGTCAAAACGAGCGTTCTAATGCTAACGCAATAAAAAGTGGGTCCTGCTCCAAATAGCAGACGCCGCTCATCTCCTTAAGTCCGAGTGCTTTGTTGGCCACTATTCCCTATTCCTACATAAATTCCAGAAAATCGCCTACACTCATGTCTCCTTGATACAGACCCCATTAATATAGATACCGCGCTATGTATAGACAAGAATTTCAAGGACGAACTAAGTAAATGCAGAGGTTTTTTTTACTCCTCGTTATAGGAACACCATAACAAATACTTTCTTTTCGTTTTTTTTTTTTTTAGGAGAGCGATGGTGTTTAGATAACGAGACCTTACTGTATAAATTTTGAATCAAACGGCCGAGATCTAAAACGTTTCAATACGGTTCCAACCGCTAACGCTAAATGTAGGCGGTTCAAAAAGTAGGGGGCCTGGCGTCCTGACGACGCCAGGCCTTTCTTATTTTTATTTGTGATTTTCAATTCTTGATTCTATTTTTCATTTAACAATTTATTTTTGTAAGTTCTCGTGTTTAACTTCGACTTTTATTCCGTCATTTTCAAGTGTACTCTCCGCGTATCTGAGCGTTCTTGTGTCTAGCCTTGATTGTTCTTGTAAACTAAACCACTTTGTTTCGGCACTTTACTCTTTTTTCTTGTGTGAATTTTTTCGCCATTAAATTAGATTTTGTTTTATTTTTTATCATCCCACGGCTGTTGTGTCTGCGCACCCTACTTCTGCCTATAACGAGTATTCACTGGCGGCCATAGCTGTGTGCGCGACCGCTGAGTGCGTGCTGGTGGCGAGCTTCCGCAGTTCTTTTGCAACGTGCATTCCACACCATCAAGATTGCCGTCCTAAGCAGGCTATTATTGTGAGCTCGTTTTGAGTATGCGCTCTAAACAGCACCCACAAATATGGCGTCCAGTGAATACTCCCTATACATCAACGGAAGCATCTGTAAACGTACACAGTCTCTAAGCACTGAATCGGCGCAAAAAAGTATGATACGCATTGTATATATGACAGACACTTTCAGAGCTCAGTAACAACAAAAACATGTTTTGAGTGCCTCAGTGATGTATACATGTAAAATGGGTCGTGCAACAAAGTTTGTACTTTCAGTAAATATCGCTAAGAGCTAATCCCTGACGTTGATAACTTGAAAGAACACCCATTAGTTTTCCCTCTCAAAGAAAAAAACAGCTTTTCCTTCTCGACTCGCTAATGGAACAAGCGACAACAGGATCTGACGCTAATTATATACCGTGATGGTATTTGACGTCATGGTGTCAAAAACGCTAATAAATCTAGCGATGTTCTCGGTTTAAGTCTACCTGACACAGTGAGTCACGTAACTACGTCACAGGGCCACATGACGTGACGTTACTTGACAGCATGTCTTTACACCTTGACGTCAACTGACCACGTTACACATGATTAATCATAGTGCCAATACAAGAGCGCTACGAAAGCCCACTATTTCTCATTTATTGTAGTTCGGTATATGATAATTTGATCACTTCATAGAAATATAGCTACCAATTTTTATTTGTCAACATTCATTTTGTAATAAAAAAATTGCCAAGAACCGTTTTGAACCGGTTACAGTTATATTTTTTTCCGGTTCAGTTCCGGTTCAGTTACAAGATGGCGGCGAAGATTTCGGTTCGGTTCAGTTCCGGTTCGGGTTCGAAAAATAACGGTTCGGTTCTGGTTTTCGGTTCGGTTCGGTTTCGGTTCGACACTCTGATCTTCACTTCCGATATAGCTGTCCAAAAGTATAGCGCGGTAGCTGTGGTGCCGCGTAACAGCAGTTAAAGGTGAGTTGACTGTTAAGAGTGCCCGTATAACACGGGTATAAGTCACACACACCTATAAACAGCCGATTAAAAAAAAAGTTGATAGACAAGTTTTAAATTTATATAAGTCGCACGTAGATAATTCTACGGTCGGCGCGGCGAAACTGCATCGATACATGAGCCCACATATCTATATTGTGATCGCGATATATCCGGAATCGGGAGCGAGTTTCAATACCCGCGCCTATTAATCAAACAAGAAATATACACCACTGGCAAATTAGAGCAATTAAAATCTCTATTTTATAAAAAAAGAAGAAAAACACGCATATAAATGCGCGTCTCTTGTCGATCCTAAAACGCATCAACAAAAATCTTGAAAAAAAATCTTGCGATTTACACATTGGCATAGACGGTAATATTAGTCGACGTAATCTAAACCATCCTGCAGCTGCTGTCAACCTTTTCTCTCAAACATAATACATGTGCGGAAAGAAGCGTTCGAGATTTACGGGCTTCACTGGCGAAGCTGAGATCGTTTTGGGGAAAGTCGCGGGGGTGTGATATATCTGGAGAGAAGCGCGCGCTGCAGTTCACTGTATAGAGAAGCTGCGGGAAACACGAGAGGCAGAAAACCTAAACTATATAGTCGTGGTTGCTGTTATGTTGTTGTTGTTGTTGTTGCCTATAAAGAGGGGGAAACGGGAGACCGAACATTTTCTCTGTCACTCTCCTTCTTCAGAACGCATCGGACGCAACTCGTTCCAGAAGTTTGACATGGCTCCAAACTTTAAATCCCCCGAAACAGATCTTGGCTTCTGAGATTAACGACAACACCAACCAACGGACCCGAGATGGCTGATCAGGGATTAGGTTCGCGGCATTTGGACTCGAGTACCGTTGGAGAGGAGGAAGTGAGAAGAGATCCAACCGTTGCGCCTCTAGCGGCTATGTTGAGAGCTAAACCGATAGGGACAACAACAACCTATTAATTAAGGTGCGTCCACTTTCCCGATGCAATCTACCGAGGGAGCTTGGCGAATGACAAAGTTAAATATAAGTTTAGACCTAAAAAACACACACAAAGAAACAGTCTGCTCGATGACACCAAGCGTTGACCGAGCATGGTGTTTCACGTGCTCAAGTCACAGCGCAAATTGTGTTCTTTTTTAATATATTTTAACTTATTTTTAGCGTCGCCCTTCGCCGAGCTCCTTCGGTAGATTGAAGCGATTGGCTGCCCCAAGTGCTATGCGGGAAAAGTAGAAGCGCCAGATTTCTCGAAGTGAATGACATAAGTGATTAGTTTGTTTTCTAACGCAGAAGTCGGCTAGCGGCCACCGTTCGGTCGGCTCAGGTTCGTGTTCAATCGGTGAGCCACCGATTGAACACCAGTCCCAACCGAAACGCCGAAGCGACACTCGTGCACAATCCGCGTACGGCGCTCGATCGAGGACGATATGGCGGAAAGAGTCCAATCGACGGGCCTGGTGTTGGCTAAACGCGTGAGCTCTGTTATTTACAAACAAGCCCGCGCGTTTGGCCGCACCAGGGTGCACCAGGGCGCACTGCGAGTGCGCAGACACCAGAGATTCGATCGAAGCGACCGCGCATGCGCGGTGACGACAACAGCGCCACCGCGGTCACCTGACGTCAGAGAATGGGGTCGGTGCATAATAGCTCAATCTCCTCGACAATATAGTTTTGTTGCAACGTAACAACAACGCGTAGAAGAAGGCTATAAGTCCTCAAAATGCGAGGGTCTGTTCAATACATAATGTATACTAGGACACATTCGGCATGAGGCGTACATATCTTTGCTTTTTCGTGGGTCTTGGGATAAGAGAGGAGCTAAGAATACCGAAGGACCAATCACAAAGCAATATGCCTAAGCAGAACAAGCCCTGCTCTCCGTATCTTAAACTGTAAGTAACTGTAGTAGGTACATTTGGTTTAATGTTTTTTTATTGTTTATTGTTTGAGGGGATGTTAAAAAAAACACTAAACTGGCAAAAAGAATTTTTCAAAATGTTTGGAGATAGTTGCGTGGCCACGTGGACGGCGTGGGAGGAAGGAGGGGCGGTCCATTTCGTCTCCCGCCGGCGTTGGAAGCATCAACCGAGACCAACGCCTGGCCAGCCACCCTGAAGGGAGACTCATTACCCTCCCCTTCATCGATCGTTGGGATGTAGCGAAGCAATAAGCCGTCTTCGCCCAGCAGATATGAATCAAATTAACTAACCAATCGGGCCCCACGTTGGAAGCGCCAGTTGTGTGGGTCGCTCTACTAAACTGCTGCCCAATTGGTCCCTGCCTGGTCTGCCTCCCAAGAAGTCACACGAGCAAGGATGGTTTTAAAACACTTTACTGTTTCGGCGTCTGGTCGTGGGCCTGGCTGCCGCAGTCGATGTTCGGATCTTGCCCCGGTCGTTGGCCCAACTTCACGTGCCACTGTCACGCGCACACACTCACGCGCACCGGGCCGCCGGCCACCGCTTCTGCCCCTCGCGCGCCGTCGTCCTCCTCGGCTTCCCACAGTTGTTATAAAAAATAAAAAAAAGCTTTTAATAAAAAATATTTTTCTATTGCGAGATTTAGGTCGTGACTGATTTTGAGCATCGCGAATTGCTTCTATATGAGCGGCTTATATATATTTCGGGGAAAAGAACGAAATAAGATAAACTCTTCAGAATCGCTCCTCAATCGAAATGAGTGTCCCGACATAAATATGGTATTTCTTTTGTTCTAATATTTTTGTTTTCGGGAAGAGCAATGACAATTCCGTGGAACACAATTAGTACTTTAGTGGCTAGTGCTTGTAAATCCTTGGGGTATATTAAACGTAACTTATACCTCACCCTAGGTTCTCCTAAACTAACTGCCTATAAAACATTTGCAAGATCTAAATTGGACTATGCCAACCTTATTTGGTGGCCTCATCGATCCTATCTTTTTAACAAACTAGAATCGGTTAAGAAAAGAAGGCAAGTCGTTTCATATCACACGATTACTCTCGAACAACCAGCATACATACTATAAAATCTGCTCTCGACTTGTGCCCATTGTCTGAAAGAACTAATCTCTTCCGTCTTGTCATCGTCCACAACCTATTATTTTCCTCCTCATCTTTTCGTGACCTTTACTGCCAACCGCCATCATACGTTTCCATGCGCCTTGACCAAAACATAAAAATAAAGCCCCTATTCGCGAGGGCTAATCAATTTAACAACTCCACACTGGCTCTTTCATTAATATTCCGAGATAATTGGCAAGGCACACTTTTAAACTGTTAATAATTAACATATTTAGTTACCATCTCCTTTGTTTTTCAGTTCTTTTTTTTCGATACTTGTATGCACTTTGTTCCTAATTAATCGGCTGTTCTTTTCGAATTTACCTGTAGTTAAATTTTATCTTCTTGTCCCCCATGTATCTTCCAGAAATAATAAAATGAAATGAAATTTATAACGTTTTCAATGAAATGTAAAAATTCTGATTATATTGCGTTCTATGATACCCAGGCAATTACTAGTCCTCGGGAAAACTATCTTTTTTCAAGCAAAGCAAAAATTCACAAATTTGTGAATGTAGCCCATGGAATTCAGTGCAAAAAAAAAAAGTTGTAGAGCCGTGTAATAGAAACTATACGCGTCCAAGTGTTTAATTACTGCTCTGTGATATTTTGTGGCTGTCGTCTAAAATATTCCCGGGGAACATTGCGATGTTGTTCAGTTTAAATTCTCATTTTAGTGCATGAGCCGAGGCATTGATGTCCCAGAAGAAAGTAGGGGATTTATTTTTTCTTCCTCGGAGAAATTTTATATTGTGACGTATACGTGCTCTACAACCAGGCAACTAACAAAAATATTATTTTGGAAAGATAAGTGTTTTATAAAAGAAGAAACGGTCAATAAAATTACTTATATCTATAAGTAATTTTAATTTGCGATGCCTGGCGAAAGATCCATAGGCTCACGATGTTGTGTAGCTGCCTGGGCTGGTCAACTGCCAGTTGACCAGCCCGGGAGTTGTCTTTCTACAAGTTTCCACACGACACTGCGCCTCTGAAGCTATGGACGGACATCCCGTGCCGGTAGAAGAACTCCGGGAAGCCGTTGTCGCCAAATCGCAGAACAATGATCTGTTGCGATTGCTTGTGCTCATGACACTAACTAATTTGCTGTTACCAAGCTAAATAGCGAAACGTGAGTGAAAAGATCAGTTCCGCTGTGAAACCAAACGAATGTGCACTGGAGCATACTTATCACGACATCATAATTTTCGCGGACTATTTCGCTATTGACAATACACGCGTAGTCTGCCGTATACAGCTTCGGAAAGGTCCACAATTCAGGCTACTAAAGCAGGGGACACATGCACGGTCAAACGATCACCGCTTCGGTGGCACTACGCGCCAGGCGTTTCCCAGTGCACGAGCAAATATGTGAGAATAAGCGCCTAGAACACGGACCGAGTATAGAATAACGACGATACAGCGCCCTCTCGTTGTTATTCTACTCTTGGTCCGTGTTCCTTCGGCGTTTATTTTCCCATGATCTACCAACTGGCCCATCTTAGCATTTTATTGCAGAGCATATATGTCTCGCGCCTGTAAAAACCATGCGCGAAGACTCGGCTAGTTTCGGTAAAAATAAATGTGAAGTTGGAGCTTTATGTGCCAGACCTACGAACGGGGCATCTCGCACCTTCAAGCGGAGGCCTGATGATTAATTTGGACCACCTGGGGATTTGTGACGTGTAACCGAGATCTCGGTTACACGGCGCCTTTCGGGGCAATAAGCTTGCGTCAAATTGCGGGCACCTCCGTCGAGATTCCAACACGAAGCGCAAGCTGGGGCTGCGCAGTGGTGCACACGTCGTTGGATGTTGTAGCAAACTTCATTGGCGAAAAGTGCGGAGCAGACGACACTTGCGCTTCGCTCTTCGTTCGCCCGCCGTCGCATGGAGAATCACGTGATTTTTCGGATCACGTGGTTCGACGTGACGTGGACATGACTCTGACGACACGAGATCAATGTTGCCTGTCGCAACCGACCCTTCAGGTTTCGGTATCTGCTGATGTTTAAACTAAGATTACAGAAATAATATTCCACATTTCGCGACTCATACGTAGGGCTGTTTAGTAGTGCTTTGGGAAATAGAATCACAAGTAAGCCTAATTTTTTTGGAATTGAGCGGAGTTACCTTGAAATAACTGATCTCATCCCTCGGCAAAAAAGAAAAAAAAGTTTTAAGTTTAAATTTGTTTACCATAAATGGTAACAGCTAAATGAGTTACTTTTAGAAAAACAAATTAAGGAGCGAGCTGCGTTTTACTTGAGTCCCAAATTTAAACCCAAATTTATGCGCGAAAGGTCAAGAAAAAATGTAATTTCTGAAACAACATGCTAATGGAGTTTATTTAAAGTTAACCTTTCCTTGACACTCATTAAGATACAGTGTAGCCATAAAACAAATTAACATTTCGTGTTTTTTTTGTTTTTTTCTTTGGGGGAGGGGGGCGCTGTAAAACGGTTTTGGCGCCTTAAACGATTGTAGAAGTGACTTTATATCCAATTATGCACTAAAGTCTCTAATTCGAATGACACCTTCAACTTTAGTAGTTCAAACGTTAATTATTCGCAACTAACTCTTGCCTTATTATTTTAAACGCGCCACCCCACTTTACACCGGGTGGATTAACGAAGACATTCAAACATTTCTAAAAATAACGTAATTGAAACAGAAACAGAAGAAGAAAAAAAACCTCTTGGCGGGAACAAACTGTCAGCCACAGCGGACGTTTGAGATCGCAAAGAAACATACTCATCAGCTAACTAATTACTTACAGTTTTCTAATTGACTTTTTTTTAATTAGCACAGTTCGGTGGCCATGGAGCACCGGTGGAAAGTTTGTAAATGTGGACAAAACGATGTTATGCGGAAAGCAAGTCGTTTGTTTCTTCCGCAGAGTTTCCGGCGACGTCAAAACGACGCCGAGTTCTGATTGGCTTTGGTTGCTTGATGCCTTGAAATCTACCCACTATTTTTTTTTTCCATCAGCCAATAAGGGCTCGGCGTTCTGACATAGTCGCAACTCGTCAAGAAGCAGACGAACTTGCGCTCCGTATATTCGTTATTACACGAGAAAGAACGTCTTCCGCCTAAGCACTGCAGCGCGAGAAAATCACAGGCTTTCTTTACGAAAATGCGCACAGCAAATTTCCTGCTCTCATGCTCTGCGTTTCGTATTTCTGCAAAAAAAAAAAAAAAAGGGCTTGAGGTGTTTTTGTCTTTGTTTTGCGCTGCAGGGTTAATGGGGTAAGACCTCTCCGTTTTAAATAATAAAGTATATAACCAACAAGTCTCATTTACAAAAGAAGAGTGAAACTATATACAGTTATATATAACATGAAGTATAAATTGCTGGAAGCTTACATATCATGAAAATGTCGCTTTAAAAAAACACGGATGCATGCAGTTACCACAGATATTGAACAATTTAACGCAAAGCTCGGCAACCAATACTATGCTGCTGCGCAATTTAGTATATTGAACAAGCATTTACATGGAACTGTTCACATCACGATGAAAGGTAGCTTAATATAATATTTTCAAAACCAAAAACGTAGTTTTTTTTAATATTAGGGTGTTTGTTAGGAAAAGATAAATTGTGGCAGAAAAGGAAAAACCAAGAGGTCAAACTTGCCAATCATGCTGGTCTGCTGCTTTGTATTTGGGGAAAGGAAATGGGGATAAAAACAAATAGACGAAAGATATATCAAACGCGAAAGAAAAGATTTCCTAGATAAAGTTGCTTGTCCAAGCCAGTATGGTTCGGATCAACTCTACCAGTGCATTGGTAGTCTTCAGACTTTCAGGTGCTGATTTCCATGGACCTAGTAGGGTCGCCGTAGTTATTGCTTGGTCGGCAGGAATGGCCGATAAACGTTCGCATGCATTTTCTTTGGGAGTTAAAAGCTTCAGTGGCACATGATGTGTTTAAGGCAGAGAACCGATGGAGAACGTTGGCACATAGGGGATTCCGCCTTGCTGGCTATAAGCTGCAGATACTTGTTTGAATAGGCAACGTCGAGACGAACTCGTTGGATGAGACGCTCGGTTTTCGAGTCCACGGAAGTCCTCGAGAGACTTTGAATTGAAGGTGGGGGTCGATGTTATGTAGGCGTCTGTAACCATTGCCGGGACTGTTTCACAGCGACGACGAGATGTCATTTCCGAGTTGATGTACCAGCCTGTTGGTATCTGATCGAGTGAACGGCAGCAGTGTTAATGACTGGGTTTTGTGCGCAGCTCAGGCAGCCATGTCTGCGATGACGTTTCTTGCTATTCCGCAATGACCTGGAATCCACCGCAGGACGATGACGTGACCTTTTTGGGTACATTTTCTGTATTGGATGTGTATGTTATGAATCACTTGCGGATCTTGGCAACGTTCATTTAGTGACGATAAAGCTCGTAATGCAGCTTTGGACTCAGAGAATGTAGACCAGGTGTTTGCAGGCTCGAGGAACTTATAGACCAACTCATGTTTACAAACAAACCGGAGCGGCTCTAGCGGGCGCCCCTGGCGCCGCGCGTGCGCGAAGGAGTGTAGGGCAAGAAGCTCGCCGTCGCCCATAAACAAACCGTTGAAATGCGATATTGTCGGCGTCGGTGTGAGTTCCCCTGCTCTTTTTCGCGTTGGAATAGTTGATTCTACGTCTTCCTGGCAATGTCTGACTACTTGAGCGGCCTCAGCGAAATTAACGAGGATCGTTACACCGCAAAACTTTGCGTGAATAATGTGACATGCGACGGTTCATTCCGCGTGGACGCCACAGAATGGACGCTAAATCCTGTTTCGCATGATGAGATTCCGCTCGCAACTTTCAGTCGCGACGTCGTTCGGGCTACAAAGGCGTGAACCGTAGCTGAGATGGTCGACGTCGTTGCTGAAAATCGCAAGTAGAATCGGACCAAGTAAATCAGGAATAACAAGTCGATGATGGCTACTGGTAAAATGATCAACACCTTCTTGTATCTACTGTTTACACCGAGCCTGCTTACCACAACCAACCTTCAAACTTAAAAGGCTCTTTGAGGCCTGCACTTACTTCTTATCGCAATTACCGGGCCAACGTTTGGTCTACGGGCCGGTGTCGTCTGAAAGAGCAGACGACAAGCAGGAACGTTTGAAAGAGCAAACGCCAGTTCGAACGATCAGGCGGCCGTTTGAACTTGAAGACGCACTGAACGTAGTCGGCAGATTGTCCATGCAACTTGACGGTTTTCCCGCGTTCATGTTGGAACAAAACAAATAAATCTGATGACCACAAGTATTCGTCAATTCAACCCAAAGTGCTTCCGACCCAAGCAATCGTGGTCCGACGGCGTCTGGTTTTCCCTCTTCACCGCACATATCCACGTTCTCGAACGAACCGAGCACATGAAAACTGATACTGTATTCAAACCTTTCTCGACTCTTTTGGTACAGCCCCAGTCGCGGCGCTTTGACGAGAAGGCAGGTTTTTGTCTGGTTTCTCTTTCAAAACAACGCAGGAATGCACGTCTCGCATAGGTGACTTCCGCCCACAGCCCCAGACCGGAAGTGCACTCGACGCGCCACCACCTCGCCGTGGCGTAAAAGAGTTGAGTTCTTGCATAGGCCAGCACTTCGATGCCATAATTTGTTCGTAATTTGGGACCTTATTTAAAGTTCATTTCGCAGGTTATTTACGCTATATTCCCATGGAAATTTCTGGAGTTTAAAAGGTTTTGAATATCGTCTTAAATTTTCTGTCATGTTTATGTTTGTACGTGCCGTCATGATGTCACGTGACGGCGTATTGTCACGTGACCTCTGAATCCCACTTGACGTCACAGTGTCACGTGACGTCATGACATCACGTGACTCACGGTGTCACCTGACGTCATTAAGTCGCGTGGAGTTACTTGGGCCACGTGACTTGTCACGTCATGCTGTCAGCTGACGCCAGGTAACAGGTGACGTGATGCGCGACGTGACGTCAGAGTCGTGTCGAGCGGCGTGACGTCAATGTGGAATCTTTTGGCGGAGTGCCGAGAATGACCCCGCGCCGGTATGAAGCGCGGTCGAGGGCGCAAAACCCGCAAAATGTCCCACTAACCGCTATCGCAGTAAAAAGAAAAAAAAAGAAACCGCTCTTTTAAAGGGCACGCCACTTACCCATGACCATTCTGAGCCCCACGGAACACGTCGTCGAACAGGTACTGCCGGCGCTGCCCTATCGCAGCGATGCTCCTCTCGGCCACGCTCAGCGCCGTGTCAACCAGGTCCCAGTTCGGGGTCCCGACCACCAGCGCGGATCTCGACGCAGCGACCAAGAGCATGAACACCGCCAGCGTCGGCATGACGCGAGCGCCAAAGCCGCTGCCTTTGCTCGCTGGCGTGAACTAGAACGCGGAACCCCGAGTTGCCCGAACGCCGTGTGAAAGAGCCCGCTCTTTAAACGCGACGCCGTTGTCGCCGATTGGTCCGCTCTTTTTGTTGTTCGAGGGGAAAGGGAAAACGGAGCGCTCAAACCCAGGGCGCATGTGCGTCGGGGCCGCGGGTTCTGGGTCGTTTTCTCTCTTTTTCCTGTTTGCGCGCGAAAGCGAAGCGAACATGTGTTGTGGTAGACCCGTACTCGCTCTCTCACCGTTCGCCTCGGCGCCTCGACGGATTGCGAGCGGACTTTGGTGAGTGGTGAGGCAAGTTTGGCGCGGTTCTCTTCAGTGTATGCGGTACGAGTCTTTTGAAGCGGCTCGCACTCGACGTGACTGTTGGCTGGGTGCAGAGAGCAAATCTGATATACCGACGAGGAGGTGTACAGGTTTCCCCAGGTGTCAGCAGATTGCATGACTTGTGCACTCGTATCTGAAGTTCTCTTTTAATTTCCAGTCGGAAGTGAGAAACATAAAAAAGGGGCTATGCCACGGCGCATGGTCTCTCATCCGACTATGTTTTATTTCACCCTTTCATCCTACATGGAGACGCAGGAAAGGTTTTATTGCGAGGAAGTACGTAATTATTACGAAATTAGAATACAGTTTCCACAAGAGCCTTCATTAGCACTATAAAGAAGCGGCGTCCTCATTGCATTTACTACTGCAGTCCCTGAAAGAAACGATATTAGAGAGTTTAAGCAAACCGTTACCGTTACCGTTTCCTTGAAGCAGTCCGGGTGCGCGCTTAAGTCAAACGGTTCCAGCAGTGCGATACGCGGAACACGGTGACGGTTTGCTAAAAGCCTCTATTGGAGAGTGTTATGGAACCGTGTTTGCACATCCGATACGGTATACGATGGCCCTCCGGTTCGAACTGCGCATGTGCGAGTCTTCTTTGGTATAGCGCATGCGCAGTTCGTACCGGAGGGCCTATCGTAGCGTATCGAACGGGCAAAAACGATTCTCTAAAACTCTCTATGATCGCTAAAGAAGCCAGTAAGCTTGTGGCAGTTATCCGATAAGAATACCAAAGAATGTTTCAGGAAGAAAGAACTGTGACGATTACAAGTCACGCCCCGCGGTTCTTAAAGGCGAAATTTCGATAGTGACTGTTATAGTGACTATCAATACCTGAATCTGTCATCATATTCGACAGACAGAATTATGGAACATTCCTCATTTCCGTATACAAGCTATGCACTGTAGTCCTGTGCTCATAATAACCCTACCTACGCAGCTTAACAACATTTGCATGAACCGCATAATTATTGATTGTAT
>JAZHYW010042081.1:0-42146 GCA_037355805.1 Ixodes ricinus | reverse complement strand
AACCGAACCGAAATTTTCGCCGCCATCTTGGAACTGAACCGGAACCGAACCGGAAAAAATATAACGGTAACCGGTTCAAAACGGCTCAAGGTAATTTTTTTCTTTTTTTGTTAGTATCACAAAATGAACTTATGGGAACAAAAAATTGGCGGCTGTATTTCTATCTATTGATCAAATCGTCATATACAGTATTGCAATGTATGGTAAATTGTGGGTTTTCGTGGCTCTTTTCTATTGGCACTATGATTAACCATGTGTCACGTGACGTCATGGTGTCAATACATGTTGTCAACTAATGTCGCGTGACTTCGTGACGTCACGTGACTGACCGCGTCAACTCGATTTAATTTGAGGAAGTCACTAGATGTAATAACCTTGTTGACAGCGTGACGTAACATGACATCACGATTCTGTACCGAGAGTCACGTGACACCGTGACGAAAGCGATTTTCATAACCTTTAGTTGAGTGCTCGGGTTCATGACAATCAGCATCGCCAAACATTCGGGTAACGGCTCATGTCAATTAAACATGATAATAGCCCAACTCTAACAATATCTAAGCTCAGCCCAAGCTTTTGCTTTCCAAACCCTAGCCACCTAGGGCATGACTATGATGAACACTGACGGTATATAATTAGCGTCAGATCAAGTGTCCGCTTGTTCCAATGGCGAGTTGAGGAGAGGATCGACAGCTGTCTCTTTCCTTTATTTCTTCTGCATCTGCTATTGCGCGGAGGGGGAAACTAATGGATGTTTTCGCAAGCTATCAACGTCAGGGGTTACTTCTTAACAGTATTTATTGAATGTACAAAAAAATGTTTCAAGACCAATTTTATATCATTGAGGCACCTTAACATTTTTTCGTTGTTGCTGAACTGCATCCAAAAGATGTCCCCGAGAATAGAAGTATTGAAATGACTAAATGCGACTTATTAATATGACGTTACATAGAGCTACATGTGTGTACGTAAGAAATACCTAAAAACAAAATATTTTAGTGACCTCAGAGGGACAGCCGAACGTTGGCAGTCGCTGTAAGTCTCACACGAGCGCTATTCTCAAGTTATTCCCCAAGTTTCGACCCCTTCTGTATTTTGCTTAAAGGAGCTATAAAACGATTTCCATACATCAATAAATACTACTCGGGATCACTCCCAAACGTTAATAACAGATTGAACTTGTCTTTTTTTCTAGGCAGTGGCATTTGCCAAAATATTAGAAAAATATGAGCATCAATTATTCCCTCAACTCGGAGCCAGAAGCGGCCACGTGGCCTGGTGCCTATCTTATGCCGCCAATTAACGTTAAAAGAATTTGGCTATTCTCATCACCGCAGTGGTTGGACACGAGCCACTGCCCAAGTGTCCGCAGAGGCATTGATTGTATCGAGCCGATGTACAGTGCTCACGCAGTTCTCCTGTTCAATCCATGAGCCACGCTCGACTGTATTTAGGCGGGTGGTTTTGATCCCACGATTACGACACCAATCTTTGCGAACGCAAGACTAAAAGAAAGAGTCTAATTTTATTCTCGCAATTTCACCGCGACAAAGAAGCGTCTGAATCAGTGGCGGCCTGTGCGAGCATACTTGGGCCAGACTAGGACCAGTACGCCTCTGAAAAGTCATGAACATTCAAACCCGATATCGTTTTAGGACCCCTTTAAACTTCACGGGGTGCAAAATAAAAACAATGAAGAGTTGCTGTTAACAACTGACAAATAAAATTGTTGAATTAGCACACACAGACGGAGGAGGCAATTTCTCAGGAATACTTTCAGCCTTTCCACTCTGGTGAAGAAGGAAGACCAGTGGAGCTGTACTATGGTGGCAATAAAGTAATGGCCGGCCGCAAGTCGGCAAGCCAGAGTGGAAAGGCTGCAGAGGTTGCCGCCATCTATGCGCGACGGTGGCAACCAGACAACCGGCCTGCCGTTTGTCTGGTTGCCGTCGTCACTTATAGATGGCGGTAGCTGTCCAAAGTTTAGTGTCATCATTTGTTTGCTGACGGACACGATACTGGGCAAACTAGCCCTTAACAGCTCCACTGTAAAACGAAGTGTATGCGTGTGTGTGTGTGTGTGTGCGTGTGTATGTGGGGGGAGGGGGGTTAGTTTTAAAAACATACTGCGTTGTAAAGGTTCCTCTCCCCGCATCTTCGCCGCAGACCAAAAAGCGTTACCCCAGAAACTACTTTGTTTGCAAAAACGCTCTTGCCAAAAAAGCATGTTTTTGTCGTGCCAGACGCTCGCGCCGCTCCTCACGACGATGCACTAAGAATAATAATACGTGCCTTTCAAATACTTGCCTTTCACTGAGCTTGAACCTCCTGCAGCGTGCATTTCACACCATCGAATTCGATTTTCTAAGCAAAAAGAAATCACAATGACCACCAGCCTATAGTGTGATGACGTCACGTGCATACCATGTTAAACAGTTCAGCTTTCTGGTGAAATGTGATGTTCGCAACACTAGCAATAGATGTCCTAATTGTAAAGTTGTGCAGTATTTATAGCTGTCTCGCGATGATATATGGCAGCCTTGAGAAATGTTAGAGCGCATGACTATTTAAGCATAGTGTTGTAAAGTGAGGGCCCAAAACAAGTGCAGATAAAACCGAATATAACATTAGCCTCCCGAGGCAGTATCTATCGAAGTTTCGAGCTCATGCAAGCTGATGAAATGTGATTTATACTAAGATTTTGGGAATCTTCGTCTGTCCTTCGCGCTATTTATGTAAAATTATGAATTACATTGCGTGCATCTTTACGCATCTCTTTTTGCAGTAAGGCGCTCTGTAAGGGATTATTTAGAAAAATAACATTACCTATCTCTCTCGTTTTGAACATTTCGTGCATTTGACTTGCAGTCTATCATGTGAGCACAGAGTCCTTTTTGGCGTACCCTGCAACCAGGTGTTTCACACTGCCAATCAGCAAACAAAAAAACACTTTTACGCAGACTCCACAGCTCGCGTAGTTTCGAGTATCGTCTTTCCGCGTCGGTCTCAAGCGGTTATGTGAACTTTATAAAGAAAAATGTATTGATCATTATAAAAATATATTTGATTAGTAACTGAATATTTGACAACATAAATAAAAGGCCGACCACCCTAAAGCAATGCCCCCAAATTATCTGAAAGCTGTTCTGCCAATCTTTTCCGACGTTTTTATCCTGGACAGGCACGTTGTAAGTGATACGGGACGGCCTTACAGACATTCCTGATTTTGAAGCTAATTTAAATAACTATGTGTTCCTCACACATATAACTTCTCATAAATATAGAGGTATGGTGTTGCCCCTTTTACGTGGTGAACATTGCTGTTATGTGTCTGTGGGCTAGACAAAAACAAAGTAAACAGGGGCGCGCGGTGGAACTATGACGATTACGCACGCAAACCGTTAGAAAGTGTCCAATAGACCATTTGCTGTCTTACCCAAGCATCAAGGAGAATGCAGGGATTGGTGTTCCACGCGCCACACGCGCACGCCTTTCCTGTATAAAAGATTCGAAGTAAATAACCAAAAGAAAGCATTGACGAACGCGCGTGCAAGATGCCATTTGTTTTAGGTTTTTGCTTTGGAAAAGTTACTACTGCTGAGGCCAGCACGTGCGGCGCGTGGAACACCAATCCCTGCATTCTCCTTGATGCTTGGGTAAGACAGCAATAGGTCTATTAAGTAGCTGCCATGTCGAGTAGAACGTGAAATACTACTTCGTTTTACTTAACAAAAACAAAATCTTGGAGGACTCCTAAGCTTCGCCTTTAATAGTGGAAGGCGATAGCGTTAACGTGCCTCGTTTGCATAGCATTCTCATTTGCCGCGCAAGCGTGCCTCGCGTGGCCTAGTCAAAAGTTTCTGACTCGCAACCGAAGGGTCGTGGGTTCGAATCCTGCCTAAAATTCTTAATTTTTTTTCTTTAAGGCAAAGGAATTACTTTAAAAAGTCAAATCATCTGAGACATATGGCGACCTTTAATTCGCATTACATGTAATGTTTTAATCACTCTCATTCCACGCGTGATGTCACGTTTCACCTGAGCATTGTGGGTTGTTTGAAATTCTTGCACGAGGGCATGTAGCTATGACGTCATGACCCTATCGACCAATCAGGATCTTCCAGTCACGCCACCGACATCAGCTTTTCTGCGACATGAGCTCCTTAACGCTAGCGCGTTAAGATCATCAATTAGCAAGGGTGATGATCATTTGCAAATTAAATTGACCGGCATCTTGTCAAGAACAAACCTAAACAGCCAGGCTATGCCAGCTTATCCTCTATAAGAAAATGTTCAATTGGGCAAGCGCTATTTTAGGCCAGATTCGATCTGAGTGCGAAGGTGCGTATAGATTAAAGTGAACAATTGCAATTACTCCTTGCTGCATGATTAGTCGCATGCATGCGGTGCTGAGTGCAAACAATGTTTGGTTAGAACAACAATCATTTTGATTGCCGCTCGGTGTTTCTATAAAAAATAGACTGAAAGGAATTATCCTAAAACTTTTGTGACATTTCGAAAATTTCATTGCTTTTAGCTCAGTTGTACCGTCATCATATCCATATTATTTCATGATATATATGACCACGAGGTGCTCATTTCATAATCTTATGTGATGTAATTAATTCCCTAGTTCAAGGACACAATCACGATTTCACTTTTAATACTGCTACACAAAGTTGTACTAATCACGGGTATTTTAGGCGACCTACCGCACTTCGCGACTACATTTTATACCGTGTAAATAGATCAGCTTGAATTTTAGAATTTTACTTAAACACGAAGAAAGGACAAGAAAATGCAGTATAGTTCTAAATTTCAAGTTGATCTATTTACATGTATGTATCAACAAGATCAACTCTTTACTCTTGTATTTAAACATTTCGATTCAGGCAAAATATGTTACTGGTAAACAAATGGGATGTTGAGTCGTATGAACACGACGTTATGTACGTTAAAGGGGCGATGCAACGATATTCAATTGGAATGTTTTTCACTTTACACGAGCTTACTGGCACTAGTGGGACTCAAGGATACTCGCACGCAACGCCACTGACCAAGAAACTCCTTTGTTGCGCTTTAATTTCGAGGGCAAAACCGAGTGTTTTCATTCAATCTCTCCTTCGCAAAACCTGATGACGTAGCTGGGCGGTAGCAGTACCGCCCAGTGACGACATTTGAATGCGGCGCATGGATTGGAGCCGAGCATGGCGTGGACACTCGATTTGGGCTCGTGATAATCGATAGCTCGAGAAGCATTCGGGTGGTGTACTGTGTCCAATCGCTGCAATGACGACAACAGCCGAACCATAACAATGTCTGGAACTCAGCGCGTGTCCTGTGCCTTGCCAACCCCAGCGCATGGCTATGATCAACATTGGCGGCATATAATCGGCTCCAGATCACATGGCCGCTTGTTCTGGCTGCGAGTTGAGGGGGTGAACACTGCTCGTTTTTCTTTATTTATTTCTGCGACTTCGATTGCGTGTGGTGAAAAACGAACGGGTATTTTACAGGTCATTAACGTCAGGGATCCGTTCTAAGCGGTATTTGCGTAAAATACAAAAATCGTTGCATCGCCCCTTTAATGTAGATTTACTTCTACTCTTGCGTCGAAATTAAATACCTGAATTTCATAATTTCGGTACCTAAAAAGAAAAGTAAATTGCACGGACGATCGAAGAAACTATATATAGTTAATCGTTTCACGGCGTAAATAGTGAATATTGCCAGAACAACGCGGAAAATATATTCTCAATTTAGCGGTTCAAACCGGTTCGAACCGGTTCGAACCGGTTTGAACCGTTATTTTTTGCTGCCCGGAACTGAACCGGAACCGAACCGAAAGCCGTGAACCCGAACCGGAACCGAACCGATAAAAATTTCGGTTCGACACTCTGACGTTAATAGACTCCCTGTGCGCATGCTATAGACGCTTTACACGCGCCAGATTGAGCCGCCATAGCCGCCCTTCTCTTGTCTTACCGAGATGCCGAGCCACTGAAGCGGGCGTTGACGAGTCTCCACAACGGCCTATGCTGGGGGAAGGACACAGTAACACTTAAAATGGCAATAACCTGTCCTGCTGTGGAAATGATGAAGTCAAGCGAACGGAATAAGAGGGAACAAAAACTGAAGGGCAGTTATGGCGGCGCCCATGCACAGCTGCTGTAAAGCGTCTATATACAAAACAAGGGGGATACACATGAAACGTGCACGCACAGAAGTCAAATATAAAGACGAATGAGGCAGACGATCAAACTTCCAGGCTTACAATTAAGCGTACACTCGTAGCAGAAGTTACTGCATTGCAGATCGTCTACAATTAATAAAATTGAGTATTCATTTCTTTTCATGGCTGCCCATCTTGGCTAGACAGACGTATCGATAACTAATATCAAAGCGCAAACAATATAGCGAACACCAGAAAAAAAGAAAAAAAGACTATCCGCGAACTACTGCGCCGATAACTAAAACTTTCAACTTTCCACTCTGGTGAAGAAGGAAGCCCAGCGAAGCTTTACTATGGTGGGAATGGCAATATCGACGGCAAGTCGGCAAGCCAGAGTGGAAAAAGACTCGAAGGTTTACGCCATCTATGAGCAATGGCGTTAACCAGACAACCGGCAAACCGGTTGTGCTGTTACCACCACCGTTTATAGATGGCGGTCGCTATTTACAGTTTTGTGACATCAGGTCATTTGAGGACGGACACGATTCTGGGAAACTAGCCCTTAACAGCACCGCTAAAAACAAATCGCGACACCACTACTAAAACCAGAAGGAAAAAAAAACACGGACATGCGCTATGTTTTTTATCATTATGCATTAATTAGCCGCAACAAGTCTCGTCAAACTATATGTTTCTTCGGGTCCAGACATATTTTCAGCTTCGTCACTTGCCAGCGCCTCCGTAGACAGCGGACAGGCTAGGGTGCCTACAAACATGCGCACCCTACGACGGGCTCTCTCGGACGCTTTGCGGCTGAGTGGGTGCACCAGATTTCTTGGGTGCGGATGAAGGCACTCCACTCGTCAACGGCGTTTCAGGAAGAGGACAGCCTCGCTGCTGAGTCGAGCACGCGAGACACAACGGCATCTCCGGCGAGGGCGACTCAGCACGCACTCGTGATCCCACGCAGGGAGGTGCCCGATCGCCGGCAGCCCCAGCACCTGCCGGCCCCTCACCCGGCCACGTCCACCTTGGCCACGCCGGCGAGAAGGACTCCTCCGCTCCTGGACGTCCTCGACGAAAGCAAGACCGCCCTGCCAAGCGCCCGAGTCGGGAGCAGCGATCGAATTTCGACGAGCCTAAAAGCGTGCAGGCCGCCGCTGAGGATCCCCGTCCGACTGTCCCGTAGGGAAAAGAACGTCGCGCCCAAGTGCCTTCAAAAGATCTTTTTTCTCTCTATTTATTTTTTTTTTCTGGGGAGATCTGGATGCTCGGATCCGGCGATTCACCTCGTCATGGCCTCGGATAGAAGAACGGCTAGAGGTAGGCGAATCATTACTACTTAAAACCGCGGTGTCACGCTGCGTCGCACGGTGTACAAAAGACTCTGGCAGACACGACATAATTCTCTGCGGGCACGCCTCAACAATGTTCGGAACATGTTTCCTGCATGTTCACTTCTAACATGTCTGTCTGCCCAGACGGTCTTCATACGGCCAATGACCGTGCAGGCAAGAAACACGGCTCGAGGCGTGTCTATGCACACTGTCTTTTGTACGATGTGTAAGCAGCAGCGTGTGACCTACGGCTTGAGCGCCCACAGTCACAGACATCTTAGGGCGTTGCTTATGATGTTCGGGCTTTCCGCTTCGTGATTGGCTCCTCGCCGTTCTTGTCGCAAATGCCGCAACCTCATTGGCTGCGGAGCGGTATAATAATGCGACCTCGATCACTCGCAGCGACAATTTACCATAGTAAATATAACTATCATGCACACTGCAAAAAAGAAAAAAAATCAGGAGCATTTGCTTTTTGCAAAGCACTCCAGGAGACCTTAATCGCTTCACTCTACTGAAGGAGCTCGTCGTATGCGAAGCAAAAATATCTGGAACAAAAAAACTTTAAAAAATTAGTGAGTTTGCGTTGTGACATTGAACACGGTGAAACCTCACGGCGCAAACCGTTTTCCCTTTTAGGTGTAAACCTATTTCAGTTTCTTCATTGGCCGCGGTTGCAGCCGGTTGGCTCTCCCAATGCGCGGAGAGCAAGTCGGCTGCTTCTTTGCGCGGGAGTTGCAGTGACGTCAGAACGACGCCGAGCTCCGATTGGCTTTGATCCGAAAGGATGGTGGGTAGACCTCAGTGCTAGATGCCTTGACGTCTACCCACTATTTTCCAATCAGCCTAATCAGAGCTCGGCGTCGTTCTGACGTCATCGCAACTTCCGCGCAAAGCAGACGACAGGCTCTCACCACTGCTTTGCTTTTTTGTGGAGGAAGCGCGTTTATTTTTGTATTTTTCATGTTTTCGGAACCTCGAGAAGCCCGCAGAAAACGTCGAGAATCGGAAATGCTGAAATCAGTTTCATGGTGATAGGCTTCATTACAGGCTATATCTATCTCTCTCCACTGTACCCACGATTCTGAATTCTCCTTGATATCTTTTTTTTGCTAAATGTTCCGTGTACCCCTAGTGTGTATTGACTATTGCTGCATTCGAAAACGAGTTTAACCTGAAAAGGTCTTTTGTTAGTGGTTCCTGGGCCAGAATACCGGCGATGCGACTGTGTGAACGTGCCTTTGGGGCACCTAACACTCTTTCTCGAATACGAAATATAGTTCTAAGCCCTTTTATCGTACTGTTACATTACATGGTGTTTCTGGAGTTCGTGACCAACCATATGGTAAATGAGTATCACAAAGAGAGACAGAGAGAGAGAGAGAGAGAATAAATAGGAAGGGTATGGCCGAGTGCCATGCCTTTTCCTTTAAATCGTAGTATTGAAGAATTAAGCTCCAATTTGAATAATAAGAGTGTCTTGTTAACGCATGCAGAAAAAAAAATTCAGAAAACAATTATTGGCGATAGATCATTTGCGATTCCATACTTTCAATCAATCATCAGTTTCGAATAATTTATAGATCAATTCCCATAAGAGAAAATATACGCTCCTCGCCAGAGAATCGCGGGTTAAATCGTTCCTGCAGGAAAAGAACGCATCGCATATGGAAAAGGTTGATGTCGCTTTGTCTCTGCCAAAGGGCCCATTTAGGAAAAAAATAACGTTGGAGATAATTTGTTTTTTTTAATTACTTTCGTGTAATTAATTTTTTAATTTGTGAATTTTAATTTTAATTAGAAACTTGCTGAAGATCATCGAAAACCGCTAAACCCACTTACTTTGGAAATACAGTAGGCGCGTACAACATTTCACTCGGTACTGAAAAAAAAGCGTTTTATTCGGAAAGGTTTTAGGTTTCAGTTTTCTATCGGAGCGCATCTTTGCACCAGCGGACCTGCCAACCCGTGGCCGAGGCGCGCGGCTACAGCTTCGTCTTCCTCGTAGAAGGAGATGTTTTCCCATAGGAAACTGAAACCTAAAAAGACGTCCAAATTAAGTGTTTTTTTTGTTTTTTTGTTTTTGGAACGCCTAAAATATGCTGTATTTGCCTGCTATATTTATGAGGTAATTAGATTTGGTGATTTTCGATGATACTCAACAAGTTTTAGTTGAAACCTTCAAATTGACCGATAAGTTAATTACCCAAAAGTAGTTACTAAACGAACTGTACCGAACGTTATTCATTTTCCCAAATGAGCCTTTTGGCAGAGACCGAAACGACATCAGCCTTTTTCCTGCGCGATGCGTACTTTTCGCGGAACGAGTTGACCCATGTTTCCATGACAGTATAAGGATTCCTTGATTCTTTTCAGGACCACCCAAGTCATCTGAGAGTCAATATACAATAATTCATCTGTAATTACTTTTCATTGCCCCGTAATTGAAAAAAAAATATTATAATCGCGATATCTGAATGTTGTTAACTAAAATCAACCGATCTCACTAAGCTTTCCACATGCATAACGCACGCCATAACTGTAGTTCATCGGAAGCACGCGCCAGTTCACAAGACAGCAAGTGCCGCCCCGTGCAGCTCGCGTGTAAGCCCAGCGGGGTTTTCGCGTGTACTGGAAAACTACAGTTCTTTACGATGCATGACTACAGTGCTGGCGTAATAAAACGCCGTTTGAAGCGCATGCTCAAAACAAGGTCACATTATTAGACGTCTAATTCCGGCAATCTTGATGGAGCGGAATGCGTTGCAAAAGAACTGCGGAAGCTCGCCATCAGCACGGGCTCAGCAGTCGCGCACACAGCTATGGCCGCCAGTGAATACTCCCTATTTGTTAGCCCCATTTTAAAGTGTCAATGAGATGCGCATAAGTGGCAAATTTAATTTTAAAGGGAGCAATACGTGCTTAATAATATTTGTACAACAAAACAAAAATATACAAAATCGTTTTTTGAGCGGATGATTAGTACATCTATGTTAGGTTGTTCAGGTGATACTCCATCAAAATGGACGTGTCTCCGACATCGGCAACAAAGGAGACAGCAAATTATGTTTGCAGAACGTGCTGCAGCACGCGTGAAATACCGATAAAGACTCTCTTCTGTTACTTTTGAAAATTTTGAAGGCGAGGTTTCGTAAAAAGAAAAAGTTATTTTACGGTGATGGTGAAAAATGGGCCTCCTCTGGACCCGGAACAATGTTGAGAAATTCTGTGAACTGCTATAGGGTTTCATACAAACCAGAGATAAAAGTTGCTAAAGAAATTTAATCAGGTTTTCTTATACGGAAGCTTTCTTATTTTAGGATTTCGGAACATTATTCTTCTTTTTAAAATATACTCCACGAAAATGCCCAAGATAATATTTGCAGAGAGATGAAATTTAAAATAAATGCATTGCCGCCACGCTTGTGGGCAAACGTTTGTCTCGCATAGACGTCCACCTGTCATAGTATAAAAAAAAGTTATAGGGTCATGAAACGATATCGGGTTGGAATGTCCATTACATTGTGGAGGCGTACTGGCCTATAGTCTTGCCAAAGTAGTACTCGCACAGATCGCCACTGATACAGAAGCTTTGTACTGCCGCGGTGAAATTGCGAGGATAAGAGGGGACTCTTTTCTTTCGGGCCGTGTTCGAAACTTTACTCGATCTTACACCAGGGTAAGGGCTTTGCACCTTGGCCTTCCAGAACCTACCTGCGTCCAGCGCTTTTCAATCTGCGTTGTCACGTGACACGGCCAGCCGGGTAACTCGGATTCATTTGTTTAAGATTCGGAACACACCCTAACCTTTACCTTCACAAAGCTTGATGATGTAATTGTGGGATCGAAACCAGCCGCCAGAGGACCGTCGAGCGCGGCTCATGAATTGGACACGACAACTGCTTGAGCAACTCGACTTCGGCTGGTAACAATCAATGCCACGGCGGACACTCGCTGCAGTGATGATAATAGCCGAATCTCTAACAATGCCTGAAGCTCAGCGCGCGTTTTTTTGTCGCATTGCCAATTCTGGCGGCGTGGCTGTGATTAACGTTGGCGGCATATATGGGATAGGCACCCAGGCCAAGTGGCGGCTTGTTGTGACTCTGAGTTGAGGGCATAAACGAGCTCATATTTCTCGATTCTTTTTTTTTTTCGATTGCTATATTACTTTTAGAATGAAAATTTAAGTCAAGTTTATTCGGCTATTAACGTTAGGGAGTGATTCTACGAGTATTTAGCTAAAGTAGAAAAACCATTTCGTGGCTCCTTAACTTCCAATACTATTTCTTTTTATTCCAGCACAAGAGACAAATCTCGTCACATACCTAACTCCCTCTCCAAAAAAAAAAAAAAGCTATTGCACTATTTACGCGTTGAGAGTTAGGAGCGATTTAAAATGAGCCATCGCGACGCAATTATTGAGGCAATCTTGTTTCGTGTGATTTTTGCGGCTTACCTGTTTTATCCTGGAACCAAAAACATGCTTTTTGTGAGTTCAGTGTTTGTTTACGAAGAAAAACTGCAAAGCCGCGGTCACACTGATAATACATCATACAAAAGACAGTCTTCAGAGTCTTTCTGAAACGTGTTTGTTCCTTGTATGGTGGTAGTGTCAGATTGGCCATACAAACAACTGTCCGGAGACATGTTCGGATTGCTGTACAAAGGTACGAAGCAAACAAGTTTCGGATGAGGCATGTTTGTCGTCATGTCTACGATGAACACCGTGTCTTTTGCATGCTGTGTCAGTAGTGTCATTGCGGCTTCATGCTGTTCAGCTATAGTCTTTAACCTTTGGCCAGCTCAGTTTTGTTTATTGAAGGGAAATTCCACTTGGATTGCGTGTTTCTTCAATGTACCTGGTCAGTGCTTTCTTAAATAAACAACGACACAAGCGTGCAGATTTTCGATAAATACTTTAGTCAGTGAGCATCCTCATGACGTCAAGATAAAGTAACAGTTACAGTACATTCGCATGCAACAAGAAAAAATAAATAAATGAAAACAATATAATTGACACTTAACCTCTCATTATGTCACCATTACCTCCGCCATAGCTATATTTTTCGCGAAGAAGAAACAAAAAACAAAAAAGACGTAGAGAAATTACGTAAAAAATAGTATCCAACGGAAAAAGGACATCAGGATTTGTTGTATACGACAGTAATTAATCCCGAGAAAGTTGATTAGTGCCAGGCCCGAGGATAGAATCCCGGACGCCCACAAGGGTCAGCCCTATAGGGAACGAGCAACAACTAAGTTAGCCCCCGTTCGGCTCCAACGAAGGCTTCGGAGTGTCGTTCGAAATTAACGAAATAATTTAGCGTGCTTGGATTACCGAGTTCGGACCGACACCGAAGAAATCACATTAATGCGTGGCATGCATTTAAACGGAACCTCCTAATCCCAGAAATCGGTCCGTCCGCGCATGAATTCCGAGATGCGTGGGTGGAAGTCAGAACGACGCCAAGCTCTGATTGGTTTTCGATTGAAAGGGTAGTGGGTAGACCCAACGTAGACCTCCCTGCTAGATAACTTAAAATGTACCCACTATTATTTATTTTTTTGATGAACCAATAAGAGCTTGGCGTCCTGACATCATTGCATCTCCCTGACCGAGAAGCAGACGGACTGAGGCTATAAACTGGTTTATGATAATTATGATTTATCAACATCTCGTTTGGTAATATACGACGAACATTTCTTATTCCTTCTAACCTTGTAGAAATAACCACGTCAGGGTTGGCGCCCTACGCAATTATTGTCGGTATGTCTACGATACACTGACATATCCGATGCTCTCTTCCGTGTTTCCTTCCTTTTAAGCCACTATAGAAACCGACAGTTTAAACAAATTCAGGGCCATGCTTCTTGCTTCGCGATTGGTCATTCGACGTTCTTATTGGCTAACCCCGCATTTCCATTGGCTACGGACGATAATAAGAGAATGAGGGCTTTTCACGCCCGGCGTTTGTAAAGCCATCAGTGACTGTATACAGTATGTTAACCGTCGTTTATAAATATATGACGTGGACGTGTCTCCCTGCTATCATCGATTCCAAGGTCCTCCGGAAGGTTGTTTCTGCTCTCATCTAAAGCAGGGACCAAATGGCGTTTCGGCCTTTTTGAAGGACGTGCACAAGTCGGTTCCGGAACGTATCGCGCTACAATTTCCTACAGAGGTGCCCATGAGGTAACACATAAAGTATTTGAAATAAAGTATACAAATTTAAACGTACCTAAGTATATAACAAATAAATTTTAAAAAATGTGTTTTTCATATGGATATTATTCTCATTTTTTTCCCGTGGAAATTATTCTTACTCCCCCCCCCCCCCGAAATCATCAAACCGCATTGTTGGACATTATGACATATATTACGTCAGAAAAACGTATCAAAGAACACGTTGATAAATTTAGCTTTGAGTTTCATTTCCTTTGCCAAAATAAACGTGACAGTATTCTGTCATTTCATGATATCGAGCGAACTACCATAGACCGTGTTTTTTATTGTCATTTTTTTTACTCTAGTCATTGCCTTCCTTCATGTTTTACTAAAACTAATGAACCATTAACTGAGACCTTTGTGTTAAGTTACTTACCTCTCAATTGAGGAACCCCTTTTCGAGGTCCCTTCAAGGGCCAATGCGCCATCCTGGCCCTCATTGTGGATCCATAAAAATATGTTTGATAGTCCCCTTTTTGTCTACAGTACACACAAGCGTCATGTGGTGGGATAAATGATGGAGAAAGAAATGAAAAAAAAACTTTGATTTGAATTGAGTGATGGTAATTTCAGGGCGAATGGAAAGAACGCGCCTTGCCCTCGATGTTTTATTTTCTTTCTTTTGTTTTTAAGTTTTGTTTGAAGTTGTTTTGCCACATGGCTCGATTCATGTCGACCTTGGGAGCAGGAATGAGAATGATTCTCCTCACGCTTTATCTCTCCAGCGGCGAGTCCCGCCAAGAGTCCCAGCCCTCCGGTTCCTCAGCAGTCCAACTTCCAGAGGCTCTGGACGAGGTTTGTGGAGCGCAAGACCGGATCCGGAAAGAGGCAGGGTGAGATCGACCGATGATTCTTAAAGACCGCGGAAAGCCACCGCCACGATAAACATGTTCAAAATTGATGGCCCACCCTAACGCCAACCGAACATTTATCGCTTAACACGAGCATACTGGCAATAGTCTGTCCTAAGCATGCTCACACGCGACGCCATTGAATCCTAAGCTTCTCTGTCGCGGAGTGATTTCGAGGATAAAGGTGGGCCACCATTTCCGGGTGCCGTTCCGAACGCGAACCGAAAACCGTATCAAACCTGTTATTAAGGCTAAAGCCTTATATGCCTCATCGTTCAGTTGACCTTTAAACTCCTTGAGCGAAAACATGTCGACGACGCGAAAGCTATACCAAAGCTCGACGGCGACACGAAAGGTACCAAAACCGACGGTTCGCCCCTGGACCACGAGATGGCGTTAGTTGTGCCAGAACCGACGGAAACGCTATATTCCTCCGCCCGCGAGTGTTAGCATGGGGACAAGAACACAGCCATTCCCTCTCGAGCCGCAGGCAAAGAGTGTTCTTTACTTCGTCGTCCTCTGCAGCCCCCTCCCTCGGCGCGATAGCACGCGTAACCTAGCTACTGAACACCGCGACCTTTCGTTCAGCAGTCCGACACGGGTAGCACTACATCCGTAAATCAAGTGTCTGTCTTTAACGCATCGGCGCTTGGGCTTTCGCCTTCAACTAGTAATAACTTCAAAGACCGTGCGTTTTTTCTCGACCAAAGCCGAACAAAACCTTAAAGCCACTGTCACACTTGTCGCCACCACCACCGCCACCACCACCACCATCATCATCATCATCATCATCATCATCATCATCATCATCATCAAAAGAAACTGTGCTCTCTGCAGACATGATGGCATAAATGTCTGCGGAAACGCCTCAAGCGTCTTCGAAGCACAATTGCTTCATACATCGAACATGTCTCAGTACAGTTTGTTTGTGTTGACCAAAATGGCAGAACTGTCGTACGAGGAAGAGACACGTCTCAGACAGTGACTGCAGGCTTTAGCCATGTGACCGCGGCTGAACCGAAATCCAACCCGGTGATATGGAACCCGAACCGAAACAAACCCATAATCTCGTGTGGCGCAGTTACTGGTTCGTTACAAAGAAAGATGGTTCGGCGTAATGAAAAAAGAATTGGGTTGTGTGTATGTTTATACAGCCTAGAACTTGGTCTGCCTCAAGGGCGACGAGGTCTGCCATGAATGAGCAATTGAGCCGTGCAGTACAACCGCTAGCCTGGGGTCTTTAACGTGCACCGCGAGTATAGTGATACACGACCGCACGCCGGCTTTTTATGGCGGCGTGAGGTCCGTTTCAGCATTCGCGGCGATGACGTCAACAGCGCAGTGTTACATAAAGAAAAACAAAAAAACGAGTCACGTTTCACAAATAAAGAAAAGAGATGAAATTTACTTCTGAGGCGTCGTTGAGAAGGCATACACCTCTAGCGGTTTGTCCCAGGAGCCTCAATCTATTTTTGTTTCTTTGTTTCGTTGCTGCTACACAATGCTGTTGTTACACGCAAAAAAAAAGAAAAAACTGGAATTTAAAGATTAAAATAAAGATATCGACGGTCTGCTGGCCCGTGTTTTTGTTTTTCGGTGGCAAAAACTGAAGGCGCCACAAGAGCGCGACAGATGAGCACCCGGAAACCGATCGCCCAGTATAGCTCTGCTCGATGCTGTTCTGGGGCAAAAGCCTTCGCGTTCTTCAAATGCAGCTTGATGACTGTTCGGCCTGTTCTTTTTCAACCTCTTTGAACAACCTTTTGCTGTATTTCTAGACTTCAAATGAGTCATTCGAGACGCACCGGCGTAGCGATCGTGTATCACAACTGCGTGGGGCACGTTAAAGACTCCAGGCTAAGCAGTCGTACTGCACTGGCTAAATTGCTCATCTCACAGTGGGTAACAATGTCGCCACGTTCTGGCACACTAAACTCTTGCTGTATACAAACAACTAACGACTAATTGGTTTTGTTTGTCAGTCGTTCGAGACGGTTACGTAGTTCAAAAAGTAACTGTACGCAAGCTGATTGACCTTAATGTAAATACCGTATAGTTTACACACGTTTCCAAGCACATTTTCTACCACGTAATTTTCATAGGGTAGTATTCATGACGAATATTATAAGTCTAAAGGAATCATATAGTTGTCACGCTATATTGTTCGAGACACGGCTTCTAGCAAAATGGACAATTGGGCGAGTTGGTAAGAGTTCATATTAACTTACAGCGCGACTATACTTCGTTTCAGCTAGGTCCCGGACACGCTGATGCTGCAGGCTGCGAGCGTGTGGCTCTGAATAGTGCTTGCATTGCACGAGCGCGCGTGCTTGCCAGGGACGCTGGAAGCCCGGAGCTCGCGCTTGTAGCATCGGCTGCGTCTGGACCCAAGCTGAAACGAAGTATAGGACAGCAATTCAAGCGCTTGTCCTGTGTTTTCTCGTCTGTCTGTCTTTGTCCTAGTCGCGCTGTAAGTTAATATGAACACGGCTTCTAATGGCCAACCTTTTTTCTTCTTTTTCTGTATGCAGATGACGCCGATTTGAACGCACTTTTATTTTCATAATGACTGAGATTTATGAATTATTCTGTTTGCTTAGCGCAGGAAATGCACCGGCAGCCACTTACCAAGGTAGAGTTACGAACTGGTTTGAATCACTTCGCGCTTGACTGCGACCGGTAACCAAATCGATATTGCGCATGCATGACTGAACCGGAACCGAACCGGAATCAAATGCGAAGCTGCAGAGCCCGAGCCCGAACCAAAACCGGAACAATGACCGGTTTCATTTTCGTGGAGAACATGGGGACAGTCAATCACGGCGGAGGACACTTGAGGGATCCCAGTGGATGACAAAGCTTGGAATACGATTAAAGGACGGTGCAACGATATTCAATTGGAATGTTTTTCACTTTACACGAGCTTACTGGCACTAGTGGGACTCAAGGATACTCGCACGCAACGCCACTGGCCAAGAAACTCCTTTGTTGCGGTGTAATTTCAAGGACAAAAGCGATCATTTTCATTCAATCTCTCCTTTGCAAAATTTGATGACGTAACGTGGGGATCGCAGTACACCCATATGACGATATTTGAATGTGGTTCATAGATTGGACCCGAGCATTGCGTGGGCACTCGATTTGGGCTCGTGATAATTACTAGCTCGAGAAGCATTCGGGTAGTGGCCCGTGTCCAATCGCTGCAACGACGACAATAGCCGAGCCATAACAATGTCTGGAACTCAGCGCGTGTCCTGTGCTTTGCCAACCCCAGCGCGTGGCTATGATCAACATTGGCGGCATATAATCAGCTCCAGATCACGTGGCCGCTTGTTCTGGCTGCGAGTTGAGGGTGAACGCTGCTCGTTTTTCTTTAATTTTTTCTGGGACTTCTATTGCGTGGGGTGAAAAACGAACGCGTGTTTCATAGGTCATTAACGTCAGGGATCCGTTCTAAGCGGTATTTGCGCAAAGTACAAAAATTGTTGCATCGCCCCTTTAAGAAACAGACAAAATACGCAATGTGCGCAGGTGCAATCAGTATGATGTTTCGCCTGATAATTGTCCTGTACACATCACTTTTGTTTTTAGACTTTATTTTCCTGTTTAGGATGCTCACCCCTTTAAAACAGAAAGAAAAAAGTGAGCTTTGTTTTCTTCTGCGGAAATTCGTCGTCAGCGACTCTCACCAATCAACATCCAATCTGCGTTTTCTGCGTTGTTGACGTCACTTCCTTCTTTATTAGCCCCGAGAAGTTCGCGTGGCGCCCCCTTACGGCGAACCGGGGTGACGTCACGGCGAGGAGAGAATTTTTCCCCGACTCGCCCCGCTCGCCCTGTGGAGGCTGTGACGACGCTAGCTGTCGGCGCGCTCGTTTCTATTGAATTTTTTTTCCGTGTTTTTCGTAGGAAGTGTAAATTTTTATATGTGGCTTTATTGAGGTATGGCCCGTAGCTACAGGCGAAACTTCAACCAACATTTTAAGCATGGTTGACAGGGCAGGCAATGCATGAATCACAGCTGGTATATGAAAATAAAGAAATATGGCCACAATTGCGGGAGCATCACTATATATTTACATCTCACACAATAAATGCTGCTGATTGTCTGAATGAATTGGCAGGTTATGTATACTATTTTTTTGTATCTGTTTTTAAACAAGATCGCCGAAGCAGAAAAGCTGCATGCTGCTCGAGCAACATGCTAAATAGAGTCTGAGCCATGGGGAGAGAATCACAAGTAAGACAGCCCAAGTGCAGGGGCAAAGTAAAAAAAAAAAACAAGGAACATTTATTTGTATACATTGCTCGCATTTGACCTTTGCTGGATTCGGATAGTTTTTCAACGGACTACACGGGTGGTATCTGTGGACTTGTTTATATCAACCCTCAGGTAATGTATAACAAACGTAAGCGAAGGTGTCTAGCTCGTTATTAGTCCCTTAAGCTCTAAAATTGAGATTTTACCTAAATCAAATTGTCCTGAAGCTAAAATACCAGAAGCTTTTCGCACGCAGACTGCCACCCTTCGCAGGTTCCACATTTTCTGCTACTAGTGCTGCATCTACCACTGGACAGCCGTTCGAATGCTTGCTGTTCCTCCTGTTTTCCTCTGTTGTCAGAGAGTCCAGCTGTAGGGAGTTTGGAGGCTAAGGAAGCTTTTGGGTACCTGCAGCAGTGTCCCTTTTAATTGGAAATGACAATTCAAACTAAACGGTGTATTTTCCGAATACTTAAGGCTGGAATAAAGAATGTCAGGAAAAAGTATAAACATTCCAAATTACGGTACTATTGCTGTGCATATTTTGGGCAGTTCAATACGTATCATAGAGGCAACTGGGGGCAATTCGGCCGTTTTTGCTGCTACCATACAAACTAATTTCCAGTAATTGTGCATCTTCTAAGAAATATGCCTGCATACGTGTATAAACTATATATTTAATTCACGAAGAAGCTACATTTATGTAAAACAACCCTGTTCCACGAGCACTTCAAAGACAATCAGACGCAGGGCCTTTAAAACATCTGCGAACCAGCGCATGCAGAGTGGCAGCGCAGAGTCGGGGTCGCGAGCTAATTTGCCGACCACCCAAAGGCCCATGATATAAATGCCACTTCAAATGCCTTGAAAGCGGGATGTAATATCGTCCTAAATCGTGAACATGCAAGGAACAGAATTCCAGCGTCTGAAACACTTGCGCCACCGCTTCACCGACCCGTCGCAAGATTGCCTTGTGTCGTGTGGACGGACGGGGAGGTTCATCGGCGGAATTGCCTCCGCCGATAGCTTTCGGGATTTGTAACCCAATTTTAAAGGTAAAAGGGACAAGCAGGCTTATAAAATGTACGGAAGCACGTCAATATCGGCCTAACTCAACGTCTTGTACACCGGGTAAACGAGGTCCAGCTCCTCGAAGAGCTTGCGGCACACAACGCCAAACCAGGAAACCGGTGCTGGGAAGCGAGCCGATGCGAGATCGCGGAGCGGAGTCCTCTTCCTGACGTCACAGTACACCTCACCCAATCAGGGCGCGGCGACCGCAGCGACGCTTGTGTTCGCTCTCGGGGCTAATAGTCACCGTGGGAGTCCAAAAAGCGCAACATAGGTCCCCAGGGCTCGTAGACTGCTCGCCCTTCACAGGAAACAAAACGAAGAGAGCGAACGTCAAGCAGCCCGCGACGCGGGACGTTCGACGTTCTTCGAAGATTATTTCCGTCGAGATATTCTCCGAAAATTCTTCCCACCTATGTTCTCAATCATTGCTAAAAAAAAAAAAAAAAAAAAAGTTGATATGGTCCGGGGTATGGGGACGGAATAGACACGTTCGTTCATTTGCTTGTGGTGTTGTGCAAAAAAATCAGCTCTCTTCAAAACGTGCCCAAAGAAATGCCGGATTCCGTCAGATCGTCGTGAAGTGACTCGTCGAAACTGTATATGGAATATGTTGTGTTATTTGAGATCTTTCTCAAATAAACCCTCTTTAGATAACGCTCCAACTTGTGAAGTACGTACAATATATTGTTCGATTGATGAGACTCGTTGAATTTTTTGTAGTGAGCGGGGAATAACCATGCATTTCGGCTGTCCTATGTGGTCAAATAGTTTCGACAGTTAAGACCTTTGTAGAATGACACGGCTGAGCGTATGGCGTAGTAAAAAATTAACATAAAATGAAAGAAACATTTCATTTGCATTTGTTCTGTCACGCACAGACTCACAAAAACCAGCGTCTATTTGTTTGTTTCTGTTTCCAAAATTATAAAAATGCTTTTTTAGAAATCTCGAACAATTCTATTGTCCATGGAACATAAAAGAAACAATAAAACGCGTTAATTTACCCGCCACCAGCGTCCGGAACTGCGCCTACGCAGGCTGCCGCAGCCCACTCACGAAAGAAACCACAGCCCAGCGCAGTCGGGCAACATTGATGTACACTCTCAAAACCAGGGACGCGCGTTGTAAATCGCTTTGTTCGAGACTGCCGCTGGAAAGGTCTTAGATCACTAAAATATATGTATATTTTAATAGGATCAATTGCAGAAGGTACTTTCAATTCCAGCGTATATAATGCAGAAATAAAAACAATATTATCCTCCTTACTAACTTCTAACGCGTTTTACACGTGACACGAAGAGACGCCATTTAACATGCACCAATCGCGTTCTTTTGTCGCCGCAAAAACTCGATAAACAAGAACACCTGTCGCGCGAACTAGTCACGACTTTTGGCGTGTCCAGATTTCGTCGGCGACAGCGGCCAGAGACAAGTCTCCGGCACCGTTCTATTGGCCGGTAACCGAGCCTGCAGCCCCGTTGGCAAAAGTCCTTGGGCTGCAGGTTGCACGCCTCTTTCATTGGAGCCGATCTAAACGGCACTAGACACGCTCGAGTCACGCGCACGACACAAGAAAAACAAAACAAAAGCACGAAGACATATTTTACAGATTGTTACGCGCTTTTAAACAGCCCCTTTGATGATGCAACGTTAGCCGGCTTTTCTACGCAAGGGCTGGCGCGAAGGATCTTCCAACGGCAGCTGCATGCCAAGTACCGGCTTTCGCGCCGCTGTTCGTGAATGTACATTTGTCAAGAAGTGATACCCTAAAGCCGAGGTCACACAGCTTGCACGTCATACAAAAGACAGTCTGCGTACAGATCATAACGCGAGTCACCGCGAGATCTGGACTTCGAATGCCGCAGGGTAAGGAGTTCAAGAAGAAACTTGACAGGCGGCAAAGCCGGGGTCACACGTGCTCATACGTCATACAAAAAACAGTCAGCAAACACGAGTCACTGCCATATCCGTGGTTCGAATGCAGCGTACCAAGTTTTCTTCTATAACTCATCGCCATGCGGCATTCGAAGCACGGATCTTGTGGGGACTAGCATTAGAATCCGTACGCAGGCTGTCTTAATTGTATGATGCATAAGCAGTGTGACCCCGGCTTTAAGTGTTATTTTTTCTTAGTACTGAAATTCGCGGGCTGGAAGATATTTAAATTCCCCAAAGACTCTTCGAAGGGTGACAAGCTATTGTAAAACAACAACTCAGTATAATCCTCCGGAAGGTCGTCAAAATGTGGGTAAGGGTCCACGTTGGCTATGTTCGATGTGCTTCGAACGTCGTCTTCAGGTTCTCGTTTGAAGCAAGCAATGAATCACGTAAATAGGTTGGTAAACTTTTGAAGCCGAGACCAAGTGATTGTGAAGCACAAACTACTTAACCCCCCCCCCCCCCTTTAAATGTTTCATTAAAGACAAAACAAGAAAACAGTGATTGTTCTGTGTTGAAGAGTACATTCATGTACATATATGCGCGGACCTTGTTGGTTACCATTTTCTCGTTGAAAATTTCCGAAAATTGCTTATAACTTCTGAATGAGACAACAGTATACACGTTTGCAAGAAGGGCTCCTGTGCGCCGCCATTTTGGGCGATGCTGGCGCCGCCTAACGTTTCCGCCATGCTGGGGTGCGCCAGGGGCACGTCACTGGGGTGCGCGATGACAAGATGGCGGCGTCTGCTGTGTCGCCGACGGCCAGGATTAGCGACACACTTACTGTTTCGGAACGCAGGAGGAGGTATCCACTCAGATTCGTAGCATCAAATATTGTAAGACGGGTCATGTTTAAGGGTTGCAGAGCCCTGACTTTTTAACGATCGCAGCCTCTGTTCCAGCACGTCGTGGAAGCCAGAGCTGCCGCGAGCGTAGCCATCGTTGATGCAATGGCCATGCGGCTTCTGGCGCTTTCTGATGAAAGCTTTGAGACTCTATACTTCGTTTCACCTTATCTGCGAGCGAAGCCAAAGCTAGAAGCGCGAGACCAGCGCTTTTTGCGTTTCTCCCCAGCTCGCGCGCTCGAGCAAAGCCTGAACGCACGGAGCTTTCGTGCTCGCGCTTCGAGCTTCGCCTTCGCTCGCACATAAGGTGAAACGAAGTATAGATATTTTTCTAATTTTTCGATTTGTTGCTGGTTTACGTATTTTATTTAACTGTTTGTGCTTTTTTGCAGTCGAAGAGAACACCTGCATGTTTTATAAATATATATATTTTTAATTTATTCTTGCGCTCAGTGGTGTATGCTTCGGCAAGAGACGCTTGGCAACATTGTTCGATAAGCAGCGAACGTCCTGGCTGGAGAGTAGGCCCGCCTGACCGCGGTGCGCGGTTCGAGGTTAAGACGGGATCCCACTTGCAAAGGTGTATATTATGAAACTTTGGCATCATGGCGCCAACGGCTAGCGCAATACTTGGGAAAGGAATGTGCGTCTCGCGGATGCGGAGTTCGTTTTTGCGATGAGCAAACCATGGTTGATATTTTTTCTGAACACTCGATACTTTCAATATGTGAAATATACTTCTTAATAAACGTGTTTTTATTTTTTATCTGTACGCTGCGCGCGCATATATGAACACCATTGCTGCCGCCCCGAAAATCACGTCTGGCCGCTAGAGTGTATGGTGGAAATACCTTTGATAGTATCGGGTGTTTTAGAGAAAAGAAAACTATTTTTCGCAGCAAAAACAGAACTACGTATTGTCGGACGTTGTCTAGAGGTTTGGGACTAAATGCCAAATTTTTTGTCGTTCAGTCAATTAATCAATTATGTTTATTATTGAGCCGCCAAAGAGCTGGGAGCCTTAGGAGGGGTGCACATACATGACACACAATAAATATAACTAGCGAGGAAACATGAGAAGTACACCTTTATAGAACTTCACAAAACGAATAAAAAGTCCACGTGACGTGGAATTTTTTATTCATTGTCATTCATGTACAATAGAAATTGTCAACTCTTATAAGACCCCAGGCATTTTTTTTTTGTGGAAAACATGTTATGCGTTTACCATATACACCATGTTAGCTCTAAGTTATCGCGCGTAATAGGGTTTAACATATCGTCATCAATTTACGCTCCCAACCACTGTCAAAATATCAGTTTAGAACTCGTTGGTTTATTCTCTCTTAACCTACTGCCACCCGGTCTGGGGCACTACCACTTTTACAAAGCGGGAAAAGCTATATCTATTACACACAAAAAAAAATCTTGATAATAATTTCAGCTGTTTCATATCATTGTCATAACGAACAGCTACTGAACGCATTCAAGGGTTTGATATATATATACATATATATATATATATATATATATACAAAGCTTACTAATTGTTATAAATTTTAACATAAAGGACAATCAACCTTTTTGGCCGAATTAGCCTTCCTACAGAGTTATATTCCTGTCGATTACACTCGTCATGCAGACCGCTGGAAAGTTTCTGGATGTAAAAATAATTACGGATATCAAATGCTAAAGTTTACGCTTCCTAACTTTGTGAAATGCTTAGATGGGGAAAAAATAAACATAGAAACAATTTCATTTCTTCAACCACATCCTTTTTAGAACGACGAAGTGTGTTTATGCTGTTTGTGCTTTTGGCTGAGTGCTTATAATAATAAAAAAATTGAGGTGTGTGAATGTTTATACAGCCTACAACTTAGTCTGCTTCAACATGCGACTTGTCTCCCAGCTGTAGATGAGAAATTTAGCCAGTGCAGTACAACCGCAGCCTGGGGTCTTTAACGTGCACCACGCAGTAGTGATACACGACCGCACGCTGGTACGATGCTCATCCAGATCGAAACGGGCAGGAGTGTGGATTGAACCCAGGATCCCTGGGTTCTGCAGCGCGAGCTTTCGCTCCACGTGCTTCGAGCTGGTGTGCGCTAGCCCACTCGGCCACCGATCTTCCATTTTTTTTTCTTTATTGCATGGAAAAAATACGAAAACAAAAACAACCAGAGTGCCTATTTAACGTTCAATTCGTGCACTGTTCACTCATACTTCAAAACTCTTTGATGTCTCGAAGGCTAGTAAACAATAGTAGCCAGTCGGGTGCGTCTGACAGGGTATCATACACGCTTTGGACACGAGTTACAAGGTCGATGAAATGCAAGCGTACAGTCTTTGGGTGGACGTTTTCGTTTCTAACATCAAGACGGGATTTCCACATGCTGTACATAGACAGAAGAATTACAAGGTCATAAGGAAAGGTATCCCCAGGTGAAACAGGTAAGAAACGAATCGTATAACTTGTAATGTGAATATCTTTCTTTAGAGTGCGCTGCAAAACATCCCAAAAGAACACTGCATCCCAGCAGTGGATAAAAGCGTGCTCTGCTGTTTCAGGTGTTTTACACAGGGTACAGTTTTCTGACCATGGTACGAATAGTCCCTTTTCTTGTAACCACACTTTGGTAGGCAATACGGAGCAATGCAGTTTAAAAAAAAAGGTTTTAGCCGCAGGGGGAATGCACATTTTCTTTACCCGACGTAGTACATCTTGGCCGGCGTTATTGTCATACAATATTCGATACATTGGCGCTGGAAAGATGACACCTACCAGGTCTCTTGTTAACTTCTTTCGTGTTATAGTTATTAAATATTCTCTTGAAAACCTTACAGACAAAAAATTAAAGGCATCGACTACTTCTTTCAGGTACCCTATCAACACACATGTTGGGCTTCCGGCGGAAGATACAATAAAATCTGGAAGAGATGATGCCAGTCTGTTCTGTATGACTTCTCGAAGAAAAGGATGCCCTTGGTCTCTAAGAAAAAGAAATCGTGAAACCAATTGGCGTATAAATAAATGAGGAAGGCCAAGTCCACCGTCGGACACACGACGAAACAAGTTGTCGCGACGCATAGGTTCCCAAGAGGATTTCTAAACAAAAACGGCAAACACTTTGTGCAACTTTTGAATATTAGTCCGTGCACAGTGAAAGACCTGCAGGACATACCAGGGCTTGGCCGCCTGAAACACGTTGCAAACTGTCGATCGTGCAAAGATTGACAAATTCCTGTGAGACCAACTCTTTGCTCGCCTTTCTACGGCAGTCGCAACTTCGGACCAACAGGATGTGCTGTTCTTGAAGTGTCTCAAGGGCACTCCCAGGTAATCGCACGGAGTGCAGCTCCACTGAATGCCTTCGTATCGTTCTGGTGTCGTGGTCCAGGCTCCATGCCAGAAACCTCTGCACTTTTCGATATTTAGTGAGGCTCCAGTGGCTTCACAAGAGCGGCGAGTGAGCTCTATAGCGTGGGTGACGCTTTTCTTGTCCTTGCAGAAGTAGGCTACATCATCTGCGTAAGCCTGGAATTCAATTTCTGTTTTGCACAGAATGTAGCACTGGACTTGCTCACTGTCTCTCTATACTTTGGCATAAAGGTTCAAGGTATGACGTAAAATGCAAGGGGGACAAAGGACAGCCTTGCCAAACTGAAGAACGGACTGGAATGTTCGTTGTGACGTTATTGTTTATGACTAAGCTCGTATAACAGTTACTGTAAGACATTTCAACACCTTGAAATATCATATTTCCAACGCCGACATATGAAAGAATTGTAAAAAGCACGCTATGACAAACACGGTCAAATGCTTTCGCGAGATCAATCTGAGGTATTGCAACTTGACTACTGCTGTCGGTTACACATTCCAATACACTCCTCGCAATGTGGACATTTGTTTGGATGGCTCTACCACGAGCCAGCGATCTTCCCAGTGTTTATAATATGGCGATAGCTGAGTGTGTTTATGATGTAGGCGCTATATGCCTTCTTCATTTTTTTAAACATTTACTTCTTCGTGTCTCTTTGATAAGGGCCGCCGTCTATGAACTATAAACAGATATTTTCCTCTGCCTCCTCCCTCGATAATGCACCTTATTGCTAATAAAAAATTAACGATTATTATTATTATTATTATTATTACTTACTAAGCATAACTGTACATAAGCTGCATGCTTTTGTGCGACATGGAGGGCCAGATTCAAAGTCAAAGGTAAAAAATGTGGATCTGTTTTGTTGTGCGGGAACATGGAATGGTATTCTAAGTAGAGCGGGGAAGGTCAGTAACTTCATTGAACACCTTACGAAAAAACACCATATCGCGAACACGCCGCCTATCTGAAAGAGGCGAAGGAACTAGGGTGACGAAAATATGCGCACAATCATAAAGAAAGAACCCTCCGTCTAATGTGGCGACCATACACGACTCCTCACAAAGTGTCGTTGCACAGACTCTAGCCTAAACCTTTGAATAATTCCCAGGAAATTCCATAAAGTAGATGAAAATTCCAACTTTGCAAACAGAAACGTATACACGAGAGAAATAGGTGCAGTATGCACGAGTAACTGCGCAAGGTACGAGTAGTGCGTGAATTAACACAGATAGCACGCGTAAAGAGGCATTACTATATACATTTCGAGACACGACAAATAAAATTCAGGCATGAATCAACTGAAAACACCAAGGTCACGTACAACAGAAGACCTTAAAATATCAGAGCCATGAAATCTATAATAACGACAACGCTTCAGAACTTGCTGCTATGTGAGTCAAAATGCTATAAGAAATGTTTGGTAATAATCTATGTAAAAGAAATACAGCAAGATCCATTAGTGGATTCTTAGGGAATGCGCTAGCAAGCATGACCCTTGGGAAACGCCACGAACATCCCTCTTTGGGAATCACTAACGACCCCTTCACTTTTTCGTTTTTGCTTTCTCTTTTGTCTTTTATTTTTTTGCTGTCCTTTTTTGTGTTTGCTACGGGGTCAGTGTTAGTGGTGCCCAAAGGGGGACGGCTGTGGCGTTTCCCACGGGTCGTGCTAACTCATTCCCTAAGAATCCACCAAAAAATCTCCCCGTAATTGTTTTCACCCTCTTTTCTTTACCCTGCCTGGCAGAGTACGTCTACGCCCATGGATACGGTCATCCCAGTGTTGGTGGTAACCCGTTACAAGTAACGGCGTGACCTGCAACGCGTTACTTTATCCGGTAACACTGTAACGTACTCGTTACTTTTTCAAAACCGTAACGGGTAACGTACTTACGTAACTTATTTCGAGTAACGGGTAACGGAGTTACGTTACTGGTTACTTTTTCTTCCTCAAGACTTAAAAAATGTTACACTTGAA
The DNA here is from genome assembly GCA_037355805.1 of Ixodes ricinus. NCBI lineage: Eukaryota > Metazoa > Arthropoda > Arachnida > Ixodida > Ixodidae > Ixodes > Ixodes ricinus. The sequence goes on along the minus strand of JAZHYW010042081.1, from coordinate 14,076 downwards.
TTTGTTTCTGTTTGTAGAAGCCAAGCCAGGTGAATTGTTGACTTTTTTTCGTTTTTCTTTGGGTTTTTTCTGGTGATTTAGGTGAAACCGTAAAAAAGATAAATTAATTATGTTCAGTTTGTGCATGGACATAATGTTTTTGAAAATGACGTTTATGCCTACCTGTAACAACAAAACAGTAAAACGTGTTGATTCATTATTAAAAAAGTAACGTGCGTTACTTTTTATCCGTAACGGTAACGCGTTCCTTTTATTTTGAGGTAACGTAGGTCGGTAACGCGTTACTTTTATTTGCAAGTAACGAAAGACGTATTTCGTTACTTTTTTCGGTAACGCCTACAACACTGGCCATCCATATCACTCGTGGAAATAACCACGTCCATATCACTCGTGGAAGGAACCGCATTCATATCACTCGTGGAGGGAACCGCATCCATCATTTTAACTTCGCAATCACAAAACAGTCCACGCACCGCTACTACGGAACCTTAGAGTGAAGAACAACCGGCGACGGGCAGAGCGGCAACTGAGCACGCCTGCATTCCACCGCGCCGCGGCGCCTCCTCCTCTCTGGCTCCGCACCTGCTGTGCGCGTGACTTTGACGGAAACGAAAGGGTACGTTTTGACGAAAACCCGGCGGTGTCTGTCAGTTTGTCATCGCCGAGGCAGAGTAGGATAGGTGGACGCGTGCTGACGTCAGCGCTTCGGACAAATGGGAGCGTCGCACGCACCACTCTTTCCCATTCCTTGTTCCTCTCTCCCCGGCGCTGTCAAACGAAAGACACCACCGGGTTTTCGTCAAAACGAGCGTTCTAATGCTAAAGCAATAAAAAGTGGGTCCTGCTCCAAATAGCAGACGCCGCTCATCTCCTTAAGTCCGAGTGCTTTGTTGGCCACTATTTTCCTACATAAATTCCAGAAAATCGCCTACACTCATGTCTCCGTTGATACAGACCCCATTAATATAGATACCCCGCTATGTATAGACAAGAATTTCAAGGACGAACTAAGTAAATGCAGAGGTTTTTTTACTCCTCGTTATAGGAACACTACAGCAAAATTACATCATGCATATCCAACTACCTCAATATCTTAGTACAAGTACTTTCTTTTTTTTTAGGAGAGCGATGGTGTTTTTGATAACGAGACCTTACTGTATAAATTTTGAATCAAACGGCGAGATCTGAAACGTTTCAAGATGGTTCCAACCGCTAACGCTAAATGTAGGCGGTTAAAAAAAGGGAGAGGGGGGGCGCTGCCTGACGACGCCAGGCCTTTCTTATTTTTATTTGTGATTTTCAATTCTTGATTCTATTTTCCATTTAACAATTTATTTTTGTAAGTTCTCGTGTTTAACTTTGACTTTTATTCCGTCATTTTCAAGTGTACTCTCCGCGTATCTGAGCGTTCTTGTGTCTAGCCTTGATTGTTCTTGTAAACTAAACCACTTTGTTTCGGCACTTTACTCTTTTTTCTTGTGTGAATTTTTTCGCCATTAAATTATATGTATATATCCCATTTTCTTTTATCATCCCTATCGACCGCTAGCTGCTTAGTGCGTTCTGCGCACACCCTAGCTGTCCTGCCTATATATCAACCGGACAGCATGCTGTAAACGTACACAGTCTCTAAGCACTGAATCGGCGCAAAAAAGTATGATACGCATTGTATATATGACAGACACTTTCAGAGCTCAGTAACAACAAAAACATGTTTTGAGTGCCTCAGTGATGTATACATGTAAAATGGGTCGTGCAACAAAGTTTGTACTTTCAGTAAATATCGCTAAGAGCTAATCCCTGACGTTGATAACTTGAAAGAACACCCATTAGTTTTCCTCTCAAAGAAAAAAAAACAGCTTTTCCCTTCTCGACTCGCTAATGGAACAAGCGACCACAGGATCTGACGCTAATTATATACCGTGATGGTATTTGACGTCATGGTGTCAAAAACGCTACTAAATCTAGCGATGTTCTCGGTTTAAGTCTACCTGACACTGTGAGTCACGTAACTACGTCACAGGGCCACATGACGTGACGTTACTTGACAGCATGTCTTTACACCTTGACGTCACCTGACCACGTTACACATGATTAATCATAGTGCCAATACAAGAGCGCTACGAAAGCCCACTATTTCTCATTTATTGTAGTTCGGTATATGATAATTTGATCACTTCATAGAAATATAGCTGCCAATTTTTATTTGTCAACATTCATTTTGTAATAAAAAAATTGCCAAGAACCGTTTTGAACCGGTTACAGTTATATTTTTTTCCGGTTCAGTTCCGGTTCAGTTACAAGATGGCGGCGAAGATTTCGGTTCGGTTCAGTTCCGGTTCGGGTAAAAATAACGGTTCGGTTCTGGTTTTCGGTTCGGTTCGGTTTCGGTTCGACACTCTGATCTTCACTTCCGATATAGCTGTCCAAAAGTATAGCGCGGTAGCTGTGGTGCCGCGTAACAGCAGTTAAAGGTGAGTTGACTGTTAAGAGTGCCCGTATAACACGGGTATAAGTCACACACACCTATAAACAGCCGATTAAAAAAAAAGTTGATAGACAAGTTTTAAATTTATATAAGTCGCACGTAGATAATTCTACGGTCGGCGCGGCGAAACTGCATCGATACATGAGCCCACATATCTATATTGTGATCGCGATATATCCGGAATCGGGAGCCAGTTTCAATACCCTCGCCATTAATCAAACGAGAAATATACACCCCTGGCAAATTAGAGCAATTAAAATCTCTATTTTATAAAAAAACAAGAAAAACACGCATATAAATCGCACCGTCGCCTAAAACGCATCAACAAAAATCTTGAAAAAAACAAATCTTGCGATTTACACATTGGCATAGACGGTAATATTAGTCGACGTAATCTAAACCATCCTGCAGCTGCTGTCAACCTTTTCTCTCAAACATAATACATGTGCGGAAAAAAGCGTTCGAGATTTACGGGCTTCACTGGCGAAGCTGAGATCGTTTTGGGGAAAGTCGCGGGGGTGTGATATATCTGGAGAGAAGCGCGCGCTGCAGTTCACTGTATAGAGAAGCTGCGGGAAACACGAGAGGCAGAAAACCTAAACTATATAGTCGTGGTTGCTAGTTGTTGTTGTTGTTGTTGGCCTATAAAGAGGGGGAAACGGGAGACCGAACATTTTCTCTGTCACTCTCCTTCTTCAGAACGCATCGGACGCAACTCGTTCCAGAAGTTTGACATGGCTCCAAACTTTAAATCCCCCGAAACAGATCTTGGCTTCTGAGATTAACGACAACACCAACCAACGGACCCGAGATGGCTGATCAGGGATTAGGTTCGCGGCATTTGGACTCGAGTACCGTTGGAGAGGAGGAAGTGAGAAGAGATCCAACCGTTGCGCCTCTAGCGGCTAAGTTGAGAGCTAAACCGATAGGGACAACAACAACATATTAATTAAGGTGCGTCCACTTTCCCGATGCAATCTACCGAGGGAGCTTGGCGAATGACAAAGTTAAATATAAGTTTAGACCTAAAAAACACACACAAAGAAACAGTCTGCTCGATGACACCAAGCGTTGACCGAGCATGGTGTTTCACGTGCTCAAGTCACAGCGCAAATTGTGTTCTTTTGTTAATATATTTTAACTTATTTTTAGCGTCGCCATTCGCCGAGCTCCTTCGGTAGATTGAAGCGATTGGCTGCCCCAAGTGCTATGCGGGAAAAGTAGAAGCACCAGATTTCTCGAAGTGAATGACATAAGTGATTAGTTTGTTTTCTAACGCAGAAGTCGGCTAGCGGCCACCGTTCGGTCGGCTCGGGTTCGTGTTCAATCGGTGAGCCACCGATTGAACACCAGTCCCAGCCGAAACGCCGAAGCGACACTCGTGCACAATCCGCGTACGGCGCTCGATAGAGGACGATATGGCGGAAAGAGTCCAATCGACGGGCCTGGTGTTGGCTAAACGCGTGAGCTCTGTTATTTACAAACAAGCCCGCGCGTTTGGCCGCACCAGGGTGCACCAGGGCGCACTGCGAGTGCGCAGAAACCAGAGATTCGATCGAAGCGACCGCGCATGCGCGGTGACGACAACAGCGCCACCGCGGTCACCTGACGTCAGAGAATGGGGTCGGCGTATAATAGCCTGATCTCCTCGACAATATAGTTTTGTTGCAACGTAACAACAACGCGTAGAAGAAGGCTATTCGCGACTCCAGCGAACTATAGGGGGCGCGCTGGTCAGGCAATATGGCGGACGAAAGGAGGTCGTTTCTGTCGTTCAACACGCGGACCACCATAAATGTCTTGCACCGCACCGTAAAATCGGTGTTACATATGAAAGCAAAGCTGATTTTCGACTGTAGAAACCTTCTTCTAGTCGGTAAGCGTAGGAATGACATGGCGGAAGCATAAAAATAATTACTGGGAACGATGTTTGTTTCTGTGCGGCCTATACGAGAAACCAAGCAGCGATAGCAGACGACAGAGTCGAAACGACCTCCTCCTCTGAGCTTCGGCGTTGCCGCTACGCGGCGTCGATTTCTGCTGGAGTCGCGAATAAGTCCTCAAAATGCGAGGGTCTGTTCAACACCTAATGTATACTAGGACACATTCGGCATGAGGCGTACATATCTTTGCTTTTTCGTGGGTCTTGTGATAAGAGAGGAGCTAAGAATACCGAAGGACCAATCACAAAGCAAGATGCCTAAACAGAACAAGCCCCGCTCTGCGTATCTTAAACTGTATATAACTGTATAGTAGGTACATTTGGTTTAATGTTTTTTTATTGTTTATTGTTTGAGGGGATGTTAAAAAAACACTAAACTGGCAAAAAGAATTTTTTTAAATGTTTAGAGATAGTTGTTACAAAAAAAGAAAAAAAAGCTTTTAATAAAAAATATTTTTCTATTGCGAGATTTAGGTCGTGACTGAATTTGAGCATCGCGAATTGCTTCTATATGAGCGGCTTATATATATTTCGGGGAAAAGTACGAAATAAGATAAACTCTTCACAATCGCTCCTCAATCAAAATGAGTGTCCCGACATAAATATGGTATTTCTTTTTCTATATTTTTGTTTTCGGGAAGAGCAATGACAATTCCGTGGAACACAATTAATACTTTAGTGGCTAGTGCTTGTAAATCCTTGGGGTATATTAAACGTAACTTATACCTCACCCTAGGTTCTCCTAAACTAACTGCCTATAAAACTTTTGCAAGATCTAAATTAGACTATGCCAACCTAATTTGGTGGCCTCATCAAACTTATCTTTTTAACAAACTAGAATCGGTTAAGAAAATAAGGCAAGTCGTTTCATATCACACGATTACTCTCGAACAACCAGCATACATACTCTAAAATCTGCTCTCGACTTGTGCCCATTGTCTGAAAGAACTAATCTCTTCCGTCTTGTCATCGTCCACAAACTATTATTTTCCTCCTCATCTTTTCGTGACCTTTACTGCCAACCGCCATCATACGTTTCCATGAGCCTTGACCAAAACATAAAAATAAAGCCCCTATTCGCGAGGGCTAATCAATTTAACAACTCCACACTGGCTCTTTCATTAATATTCCGAGATAATTGCAAGGCACACTTTTAAACTGTTAATAATTAACATGTTTAGTTACCATCTCCTTTGTTTTTCAGTTCTTTTTTTTTTATACTTGTATGCACTTTGTTCCTAATTAATCGGCTGTTCTTTTCGAATTTACCTGTAGTTAAATTTTATCTTCTTGTCCCCCATGTATCTTCCAGAAATAATAAAATGAAATGAAATTTATAACGTTTTCAATGAAATGTAAAAATTCTGATTATTTTGCGTTCTATGATACCCAGGCAATTACTAGTCCTCGGGAAAACTATCTTTTTTCAGCTAAGCAAAAATTCACAAATTTGTGAATGTAGCCCATGGAATTCAGTGCAAAAAAAAAAGTTGTAGAGCCGTGTAATAAAAACTATACGCGTCCAAGTGTTTAATTACTGCTCTGTGATATTTTGTGGCTGTCGTCTAAAATATTCCGGGGAACATTGCGATGTTGTTCAGTTTAAATTCTCATTTTAGTGCATGAGCCGAGGCATTGATGTCCCAGAAGAAAGTAGGGGATTTATTTTTTCTTCCTCGGAGAAATTTTATATTGTGACGTATACGTGCTCTACAACCAGGCAACTAACAAAAATATTATTTTGGAAAGATAAGTGTTTTATAAAAGAAGAAACGGTCAATAAAATTACTTATATCTATAAGTAATTTTAGTTTGCGATGCCTGGCGAAAGATCCATAGGCTCACAATGTTGTGGCTGGCTGCCTTCGGGCTGGTCAAACCGCAGTTGACCAGCCCGGGAGTTGTCTTTCACAAGTTTCCACACGACACTGCGCCTCTGAAGCTATGGACGGACATCCCGTGCCGGTAGAAGAACTCCGGGAAGCCGTTGTCGCCAAATCGCAGAACAATGATCTGTTGCGATTGCTTGTGCTCATGACACTAACTAATTTGCTGTTACAAGCTAAATAGCGAAACGTGCGTGAAAAGATCAGTTCCGCTGTGAAACCAAACGAATGTGCACTGGAGCATACTTATCACGACATTCATAATTTTCGCGGACTATTTCGCTATTGACAATACACGCGTAGTCTGCCGTATACAGCTTCGGAAAGGTCCACAATTCAGGCTACTAAAGCAGAAGACACATGCACGGTCAAACGATCACCGCGTCGGTGCGCACTACGCGCCAGGCGTTTCCCAGTGCACATAGCAAATATGTGAGAATGTGTCGACACGGACCGAGTAAGAATATCGATTACTCATGCACTCTTGGTCCGTGTTCCTTCGGCGTCTTATTTTCCGTCATGATCTACCAACTGGCCCATCTTAGCATTTTATTGCAGAGCATATATGTCTCGCGCCTGTAGAAACCATGCGCGAAGACTCGGCTAGTTTCGGTAAAAATAAATGTGAAGTTGGAGCTTTATGTGCCAGACCTACGAACAGGGCATCTCGCACCTTCAAGCGGAGGCCTGATGATTAATTTGGACCACCTGGGGATTTGTGACGTGTAACCGAGATCTCGGTTACACGGCGCCTTCTGCGGCAATAAGCCTGCGTCAAATTGCGGGCACCTCCGTCGAGATTCCAACACGAAGCGCAAGCTGGGGCTGCGCAGTGGTGCACACGTCGTTGGATGTTGTAGCAAACTTCATTGGCGAAAAGTGCGGAGCAGACGACACTTGCGCTTCGCTCTTCGTTCGCCCGCCGTCGCATGGAGAATCACGTGATTTTTCGGATCACGTGGTTCGACGTGACGTGGACATGACTCTGACGACACGAGATCAATGTTGCCTGTCGCAACCGACCCTTCAGGTTTCGGTATCTGCTGATGTTTAAACTAAGATTACAGAAATAATATTCCACATTTCGCGACTCATACGTAGGGCTGTTTAGTAGTGCTTTGGGAAATAGAATCACATGTAAGCCTAATTTTTTTGGAATTGAGCGGAGTTACCTCTGAAATAACTGATCTCATCCCTCGGCAAAAAAGAAAAAAAAGTTTTAAGTTTAAATTTGTTTACCATAAATGGTAACAGCTAAATGAGTTACTTTTAGAAAAACAAATTAAGGAGCGAGCTGCGTTTTACTTGAGTCCCAAATTAAAACCCAAATTTATGCGCGAAAGGTCAAGAAAAAATGTAATTTCTGAAACAACATGCTAATGGAGTTTATTTAAAGTTAACCTTTCCTTGACACTCATTAAGATACAGTGTAGCCATAAAACAAATTAACATTTCGTGTTTTTTTCGTTTTTTTCTTTGGGGGAGGGGGGCGCTGTAAAACGGTTTTGGCGCCTTAAACGATTGTAGAAGTGACTTTATATCCAATTATGCACTAAAGTCTCTAATTCGAATGACACCTTCAACTTTAGTAGTTCAAACGTTAATTATTCGCAACTCAACTCTTGCCTTATTATTTTAAACGCGCCACCCCACTTTACACCGGGTGGATTAACGAAGACATTCAAACATTTCTAAAAATAACGTAATTGAAACAGAAACAGAAGAAGAAAAAAAACCTCTTGGCGGGAACAAACTGTCAGCCACAGCGGACGTCGGAGATCGCAAAGAAACATACTCATCAGCTAACTAATTACTTACAGTTTTCTAATTGACATTTTTTTTAATTAGCACAGTTCGGTGGCCATGGAGCACCGGTGGAAAGTTTGTAAATGTGGACAAAACGATGTTATGCGGAAAGCAAGTCGTTTGCTTCTTCCGCAGGGTTTCGCGGTGACGTCAAAACGACGCCGAGTTCTGATTGGCTTTGAGTTGCTTGATGCGCTTGAAATCTACCCACTATTTTTTTTTTCCATCAGCCAATAAGGGCTCGGCGTTCTGACATAGTCGCAACCTCGTGCAAGAAGCAGACGAACTTGCGCTCCGTATATTCGTTATTACACGAGAGAGAACGTCTTCCGCCTAAGCACTGCAGCGCGAGAAAATCACAGGCTTTCTTTACGAAAATGCGCACAGCAAATTTCCTGCTCTCATGCTCTGCGTTTCGTATTTCTGAAAAAAAAAAAAAAAAGGGCTTGAGGTGTTTTTGTTTTTGTTTTGCGCTGCAGGGTTAATGGGGTAGGACTTCTCCGTTTTAAATAATAAAGTATATAACCAACAAGTCTCATTTACAAAAGAAGAGTGAAACTATATACAGTTATATATAACATGAAGTATAAATTGCTGGAAGCTTACATATCATGAAAATGTCGCTTTAAAAAAACACGGATGCATGCAGTTACCACAGATATTGAACAATTTAACGCAAAACTCGGCAACCAATACTATGCTGCTGCGCAATTTAGTATATTGAACAAGGCATTTACATGGAACTGTTCACATCACGATGAAAGGTAGCTTAATATAATATTTTCAAAACCAAAAACGTAGTTTTTTTTAATATTAGGGTGTTTGTTAGGAAAAGATAAATTGTGGCAGAAAAGGAAAAACCAAGAGGTCAAACTTGCCAATCATGCTGGTCTGCTGCTTTGTATTTGGGGAAAGGAAATGGGGATAAAAACAAATAGACGAAAGATAGATCAAACGCGAAAGAAGAAGATTTCCTAGATTATTAAGTTGCTTGTCCAAGCCAGTATGGTTCGGATCAACTCTACCAGTGCATTGGTAGTCTTCAGACTTTCAGGTGCTGATTTCCATGGACCTAGTAGGGTCGCCGTAGTTATTGCTTGGTCGGCAGGAATGGCCGATAAACGTTCGTACCCATTTTCTTTGGGAGTTAAAAGCTTCAGTGGCACAGGATGTGTTTAAGGCGGAGAACCGATGGAGAACGTTGGCACATTGGGGATTCCGCTTTGTCTATAGGCTGCAGATACTTTTTGAATAGGCAACGTCGAGACGAATTCGTTGGATGAGACGCTCGGCTTTCCGCAGGAAGTCCTCGAGAGACTTTGAACTGAAGGTGGGGTCGATGTTATGTAGGCGTCTGTAACAATTGCCGGGACTGTTTCACAGCGACGACGAGATGTCATTTCCGAGTTGATGTACCAGCCTGTTGGTATCTGATCGAGTGAACGGCAGCAGTGTTCATGACTGGGTTTTGTGCGTAACTCGGGCAGCCATGTCTGCGATGACGTTTCTTGCTATTCCGCAATGACCTGGAATCCACCGCAGGACGATGACGTGACCTTTTTGGGTACATTTCTTTGTATTGGATGTGTATGTTATGAATCACTTGCGGATCTTGGCAACGTTCATTTAGTGACGATAAAGCTCGTAATGCAGCTTTGGACTCAGAGAATGTAGACCAGGCGTTTGCAGGCTCGGGGAACTTATAGACCAACTCATGTTTACAAACAAACCAGAGCGCCCTAGCGGGCGCCCCTGGTGCCGCGCATGCGCGAAGGAGTGTAGGGAAGAAGCTCGCCGTCGCCCATAAACAAACCATTGAAATGCGATGTTATCGGCGTCGGTGTGAGTATCCCCTGCCCTTTATCGCGTTCGAATTGTTGATTCTACGTCTTCCTGGCAATGTCTGACTACATGAGCGGCGTCAGCGAAATTAAAGAGGCTCGTTACACCGCAAAACTTTGCGTGAATAAAGTGACATGCGATGGTTCATTCCGCGTGGACGCCACAGAATGGACGCTAAATCCTGTCTCGCATGATGAGATTCCGCTCGCAACTTTCAGTCGCGACGTCGTTCGGGCTACAAAGCGAGGAAACCGTAGCTGAGATGGTCGACGTCGTTGCTCGAAAATCGCAAGTAAAATCGGACCAAGTAAATCAGGAATAACAAGTCGATGATGGCTACTGATAAAATGATCAACACCTCCTTGTATCTACTGTTTACACCGAGCCTGCTTACCCCAACCAACCTTCAAACTTAAAAGTCTTTTGAGGCCTGCACTTACTTCTTATCGCAATTACCGGGACAACGTTTGGTCTACGGGCCGGTGTCGTCTGAAAGAGCAGACGACAAGCAGGAACGTTTGAAAGAGCAAACGCCAGTTCGAACGATCAGACGGCCGTTTGAACTTGAAGACGCACTGAACTTAGTCGGCAGATTGTCCATGCAACTTGACAGTTTTCCCTCGTTAATGTTGGAACAAAACAAATAAATCTGATGACCACAAGTATTCGTCAATTCAAGCCAAAGTGCTTCCGACCCAAGCATAATCGTGGTCCGACGGCGTCTGGTTTCCCCTCTTCACCGCACATATCCACGTTCTCAAACGAACCGAGCACATGAAAACTGATACTGTATTCAAACCTTTCTCGACTCTTTTGGTACAGCCCCAGTCGCAGCGCTTTGACGAGAAGGCGGGTTTTTGTCTGGTTTCTCTCCAAAGAACGCAGGAATGCACGCCCCACATGGTGACTTCCGCCCACAGCCCCAGACCGGAAGTGCACTCGACGCGCCACCACCTCGCCGTGGCGTAAAAAAGAGTTGAGTTTTTGCATAGGCCAGCACTTCGATGCCATAATTGGTTCGTACATCTGGGACTCTATTTAAAGTTCATTTCGCAGGTTATTTACGCTATATTCCCATGGAAATTTCTGGAGTTTAAAAGGTTTTGAATATCGTCTTAAATTTTCTGTCATGTTTATCTTTGTACGTGCCGTCATGATGTCACGTGACGGCGTATTGTCACGTGACCTCTGAATCCCACGTGACGTCACAGTGTCACGCGACGTCATGACATCACGTGACTCACGGTGTCACCTGACGTCATTAAGTCGCGTGGAGTTACTTGGGCCACGTGACTTGTCACGTCATGCTGTCAGCTGACGCCAGGTAACAGGTGACGTGATGCGCGACGTGATGTCAGAGTCGTGTCGAGCGGCGTGACGTCAATGTGAAATCTTTTGGCGGAGTGCCGAGAATGACCCCCGCGCCGGTATGAAGCGCGGTCGAGGGCGCAAAACCCGCAAAATGTCCCACTAACCGCTATCGCAAAAAAGAAAAAAAAATGCACCGCTTTTTTAAAGGGCCACGCCACTTACCCATGACCATTCCTGAGCCCCAGGAACACGTCGTCGAACAGGTACTGCCGGCGCTGCTCCTATCGCAGCGATGCTCCTCTCGGCCACGCTCAGCGCCGTGTCGACCAGGTCCCACGTTCGGGGTCCCGACCACGAGCGCGGATCTCGACGCAGCGACCAAGAAGCGTGAACACCGCCAGCGTCGGCATGACGCGAGCGCCAAAGCCGCTGCCTTTGCTCGCTGGCGTGAACTAGACGCGGAAACCCTGAGTTGCCCGAACGCCGTGTGAAAGAGCCCGCTCTTTAAACGCGACGCCGTTGATCGCCGATTGGTCCGCTCTTTTTGTTGTTCGAGGGGAAAGGGAAAACGGAGCGCTCAAACCCAGGGCGCATGTGCGTCGGGGCCGCGGGTTCTGGGTCGGTTTTCTCTCTTTTTCCTGTTTGCGCGCGAAAGCGGGGCGAACATGTGTTGTGGTAGACCCGTACTCGCTCTCTCACCGTTTGCCTCGGCGCCTCGACGGATTGCGAGCGGACTTTGGTGAGTGGTGAGGGAAGTTTGGCGCGGTTCTCTTCAGTGTATGCGTACGAGGTCTTTTGAAGCGGCTCGCACTCGACGTGACTGTTGGCTGGGTGCAGAGAGCAAATCTCGATATACCGACGAGGAGGTGTACAGGTTTCCCCAGGTGTCAGCGGATTGCATGACTTGTGCACTCGTATCTGAAGTTCTCTTTTAATTTCCAGTCGGAGAGTGAGAAACATAAAAAAGGGGCTATGCCACGGCGCATGTCTCTCATCCGACTATGTTTATTTCGCCCTTTCATCCTACATGGAGACGCAGGAAAGGTTTTATTGCGAGGAAGTACGTAATTGTGCAGAATTAGAATACAGTTTCCACAAGAGCCTTCATTAGCACTATAAAGAAGCGGCGTCCTCATTGCATTTACTACTGCAGTCCCTGAAAGAAACGATATTAGAGAGTTAAGCAACCGTTACCGTTACCGTTTCCTTGAGGCAGTCGGGTGCGCTTAAGTCAAACGGTTCAGCAGTGCGATGCGCGGAACACGGTGACGGTTTGCTAAAAGCCTCTATTGGAGAGTGTTATGGAACCGTGTTTGCACATCCGATACGGTATACGATGGCCTCCGGTTCGAACTGCGCATGTGCGAGTCTTCTTTGGTATAGCGCATGCGCAGTTCGTACCGGAGGGCCTATTGTAGCGTATCGAACGGGCGAAAACGATTCTCTAAAACTCTCTATGATCGCTAAAGAGCCAGTAAGCTTGCGGCGTTATCCGATAAGAATACCAAAGAATGTTTCAGGAAGAAAGAACTGTGACGATTACAAGTCACGCCCGCGGTTCTTAAAGGCGAAATTTCGATAGTGACTGTTATAGTGACTATCAATACCTGAATCTGTCATCATATTCGACAGACAGAATTATGGAACATTCCTCATTTCCGTATACAAGCTATGCGCTGTAGTCCTGTGCTCATAATAACCCTACCTACGCAGCTTAACAACATTTGCATAACCAGACATAATTATTGATTGTATAAATTAAAAAAACCAAAAACAGTGCACAATTTTTTGTTGTTTTAAGGTAAATAAACAAAAAGATACGGAAACGTTATAGGAATGTTTTCAATTGTTTTGTAGGAATTTGTAGAAAATTTGTTGAGTTGTTTTGTATAACTATTTAGAAATGTTTAAATGGGATTGTTGTTTTTGTTGAACCCAGTCAAGCTGGCTCTTGGTAGCTTTTTTCCCGGTGCCGTCGGCATAATGTTTCTGAAAGTAAAGTTCAATTCAATTTCGATTCAATAGTTGCCTCAAAATCACTCGACTGAAACCGATAAGTATAACGGCTCGGTTGCGGTTATGGTTACCGTTTTTTCTTCAAATCGCTTTCCGTTTCGGTTTTTTTAGTTTCGGTTTTTTTGCCATTTTTGCTTGAGCCAGTTAACCACCCCTAAAAATAGCTTTTTTTTTCTTTTTTTTCGGTTCTCATGTCTTTTTTTTTTTATTAAGCCGAGTTCTTTTTGTAGTTACTAACAGTTTTGTCGCTCATCAGCTTCGGGAAGGTGCCCTGCGAAGCGTTTTAATGTTGGAAATCGTGAGCTGTACTATAGGGAGGGAGGATCTGGTGCCCTGCCTCTTCAGCCTCTGAATGCTCGTGTCGTCTGTTGTTCTTCTTTTAGATGTTTCGTTTTGCACTGTTTCCACCAACGTCCCTAATCCAAACGCTCGTTTGCTACAACGGGGTCGCAATTAACTATTCATATTTGCGAGAGTAGACTATGTGTGTATCAATCCTAAAAATAAATATTTTGAAACGTTTAACATCGTGATGCTTCATTAAATAAAGTTTACTATACCGTTCGTCTCGCTGGTGACACAATACCGCGAGAAAAGAGTGAGTACATTTTACGATAAGGGATTGAAGCGTTTAAACTTGGAGCTTTTGATGAACGGATGTTACGTGGCCGACCGGGCAACCGCAAACTAGCCCAAATAAATACCAGTCCTTCAACGAAACATCGTGAACCAGGTTCCCCTCGTTAAAACGTTGTTCACTTAAGCAAATCCCCCCTCCCCCCCCA
>JAZHYW010042079.1:0-21588 GCA_037355805.1 Ixodes ricinus | reverse complement strand
CATGTATTGCTGCTAAACATGTTAAAGTAATAGGTAGATTTTACCTGTCTAATTAAGTTTGTTACCTTCATTACGACATTTCTTAAAAAGATGTAATATTTCTGATTTTTTTGTAATGAACAAATTGGCTTTGGGTGCTCATTTCTCTTGTTTATTTTTTTTTAGAATTCCGGCCGTCACCCGATTTGCGAGAGCCTTTCGTGGGCCTGATTATGTCTTATATATAAAATTGTTCTTGTAAATGTATAGGTAATATCTGATAAAGCAGCCTGTGTTTCTCTCATCAACAGAGTCCGCAGAGAATACCGCATCCCAGTTCGTACGTTCCACGGACACTTAAATCTTTCAAGGCGGTAATGACATGTCTGAAATGTAAATGAAGAAGCATCATTTATGCTTACCTTGGGCAAATTCCGATGTACAAAAATGTATATAGCAGATGATCACTGATTGAACAGTCCAACAATTCACTTTGTGTAATAAAGTGAGGTACCAACGTTTGTAAGAAAGAGATTCCAGGTGCTAGAGTTTGAAGTCACACGAGTAGCGAAATCTGATAATATTAGCAAACCTGTCATAATCAATCAACATATTAAACTCTCTTCTTTTTTGTTTTGAACCACGGAACATATTAATGTTGAAATCTCCCCCCCAAATTATTCTTAGCGCCGAGGTCTCCTCCGAAACAAAAATAGAGACTCAATAAATTTAGCAACCGAGTAATATTACCGCCTGGTGGGCGGTAAGAAACTGAAAAACAAAAAGTCGTTATTTTTTAAAGTCTGGCCATCTCGTAGTCTCTCATTAATCACAGAAAACTGTTTTGGCGAGTTCGCACTAGATACTACTTATTTGCTTGGATACACCACGTCTCAGCAGAGCGTACGTAAATAAAATATTTTGAAGTTCTCCAAGCGTATAATGCCACTTTTTTCATAATACCATGTTTCGCGTGAATATTTGAATGTCAAAACTCAAACCCAAAGTTGTTTATGTAAAGTCATTAAGTCTCATCCCCTTGGTTACCCGCAGATTGTGAATGAAGATAAAAATACACTATATGGTGTCATTGCGTTTTGTGGTGCTGAATATTTTGTAATATGTTCTTGCAGTAAGTAACTTCCGTCAGTCATTTTAAACTAATAAACTCAATTACGATGACGCAGAATCTAACACTTATTTAATCTTCTCAAGGTCGTCCGCGTGCGTGACTTCTAGTGTAGGCGGCGTTGTCCATTCTCCAAGTGCAGAGATCCTGCCATTCCGGACCCACACAAACTTCCATTTATGTTCATGTTTTTTTGCCACTCACATCCCGGGCAGTCGTTTCAAGACGGGGCGGGGCATAGGTGTTCGCTTATATAGATCGGTGGCACCAATGGGCGACCCCCAGATCTTTGTTTGTTGTGCGCTTCTTTTTGCAGCTTCCAGTACAGCGTCCCGTTGCGTCCGGCTTCGGAAACAGAATGATGATGTTGCTTTCCTTATTTCGCGTCGGCACGCGGTGACACACTTCTCTCTCTATTCACTGCTATCAGGGACCCGATAAGGTCGCCGATCTTCTGTACAGTATCTGTCAGATTTTCATTTTCTTCTTTCGGGATTCCTTTATCTCTAGATCTGCGTCCTCGAGTACTGTTCACAGTGAACGAGGCTCATTTCTGTTTTTTTGATCGCCTGCAGCAGCGTTTCATGGGATTGTTGCAGACTCCGCATTTACCCGCTTAAGCTCTGCGTTTTCTTTTGAGAGCCTCTCAAACTCTTTTTTATGTCTTCGAATGCCTTGATTATGAACCATTCCTTTCCTTCCCTCACATCAGTTCTTAGTTCGCGAATCTCTGTTCTAAGTTCCGTTTCGAGTGATTCTTGAACGTCCTAAATTCATGTTTCAAGTCATCCTGCAATTCATTGCACACTTTAGCAATGTCCTTGCAGCCATGTTCACATCCAGAAAGATGCTGCAGCAGCGACAGCAAGTCCACTAAACAATTTTGTACATTGCTTTGTACTAACCTGTAGGGTCTGGAGTGCGATTAGGACCGTGCCGTGCCGCCGCTACTGCAAAGTGCCCGGCCGTTGCTTCGTTGTCCTTTTAAAAGTGAGCAGCGGTTGTGACGTAGTGAGGCGCTGGCCAGTCTGCGCCGATGTCCCGTAGTGTCGCGCTGCACGTCCCGCAGGCGTCAGCCGCTGTTCCCTGCGTGGCGTTTCCTCTTCACGTGACGTGCCTTCTTTGCCTCCTGAACTTCGCTGGCTGTGGTGACAATGCAGAACTGGGTGTCTGGTCAGCGCGGATCACCTGTAACCGTTTGCGTGCGATTAGGACCGTGCCGTGCCGCCGCTACTGCAAAGTGCCCGGCCGTTGCTTCGTTGTCCTTTTATAAGTGAGCAGCGGTTGTGACGTATGAGGCGCTGGCCAATCTGCGCCGATGTCCCGTAGTGTCGCGCTGGACGTCCCGCAGGCGTCAGCCGCTGTCCCTGCGTGGCGTGTCCTCTTCACGTGACGTGCCTTCTTTGCCTCCTGAACTTCGCTGGCTGTGGTGACAATGCAGAACTGGGGTGTCTGGTCAGCGCGGATCACCTGTAACGGTTTGCGTGCGATTAGGACCGTGCCGTGCCGCCGCTACTGCAAAGTGCCCGGCCGTTGCTTCGTTGTCCCTTTTATAAGTGAGCAGCGGTTGTGACGTATGAGGCGCTGGCCAATCTGCGCCGATGTCCCGTAGTGTCGCGCTGGACGTCCCGCAGGCGTCAGCCGCTGTTCCCTGCGTGGCGTGTCCTCTTCACGTGACGTGCCTTCTTTGCCTCCTGAACTTCGCTGGCTGTGGTGACAATGCAGAACTGGGTGTCTGGTCAGCGCGGATCACCTGTAAGGGTTTGCGTGCGATTAGGACCGTGCCGTGCCGCCGCTACTGCAAAGTGCCCGGCCGTTGCTTCGTTGTCCTTTTTATAAGTGAGCAGCGGTTGTGACGTATGAGGCGCTGGCCAGTCTGCGCCGATGTCCCGTAGTGTCGCGCTGGACGTCCCGCAGGCGTCAGCCGCTGTTCCCTGCGTGGCGTGTCCTCTTCACGTGACGTGCCTTCTTTGCCTCCTGAACTTCGCTGGCTGTGGTGACAATGCAGAACTGGGTGTCTGGTCAGCGCGGATCACCTGTAAGGGTTTGCGTGCGATTAGACCGTGCCGTGCCGCCGCTACTGCAAAGTGCCCGGCCGTTGCTTCGTTGTCCTTTTTATAAGTTGAGCAGCGGTTGTGACGTAGGAGGCGCTGGCCAGTCTGCGCCGATGTCCCGTAGTGTCGCGCTGCACGTCCTGCAGGCGTCAGCCGCTGTTCCCTGCGTGGCGTTTCCTCTTCACGTGACGTGCCTTCTTTGCCTCCTGAACTTCGCTGGCTGTGGTGACAATGCAGAACTGGGTGTCTGGTCAGCGCGGATCACCTGTAAGGGTTTGCGTGCGATTAGGACCGTGCCGTGCCGCCGCTACTGCAAAGTGCCCGGCCGTTGCTTCGTTGTCCTTTTTAAAAGTGAGCAGCGGTTGTGACGTAGGAGGCGCTGGCAGTCTGCGCCGATGTCCCGTAGCGTCGCGCTGCACGTCCCGCAGGCGTCAGCCGCTGTTCCCTGCGTGGCGTTTCCTCTTCACGTGACGTGCCTTTCTTTGCCTCCTGAACTTCGCTGGCTGTGGTGACAATGCAGAACTGGGTGTCTGGTCAGCGCGGATCACCTGTAAGGGTTTGCGTGCGATTAGACCGTGCCGTGCCGCCGCTACTGCAAAGTGCCCGGCCGTTGCTTCGTTGTCCTTTTTAAAAGTGAGCAGCGGTTGTGACGTAGGAGGCGCTGGCCAGTCTGCGCCGATGTCCCGTAGTGTCGCGCTGCACGTCCCGCAGGCGTCAGCCGCTGTTCCCTGCGTGGCGTTTCCTCTTCACGTGACGTGCCTTCTTTGCCTCCTGAACTTCGCTGGCTGTGGTGACAATGCAGAACCGGGTGTCTGGTCAGCGCGGATCACCTGTAAGGGTTTGCGTGCGATTAGGACCGTGCTGCGCCGCCGCTACTGCAAAGTGCCCGGCCGTTGCTTCGTTGTCCTTTTTATAAGTGAGCAGCGGTTGTGACGTAGGAGGCGCTGGCCAGTCTGCGCCGATGTCCCAGTAGTGTCGCGCTGCACGTCCCGCAGGCGTCAGCCGCTGTTCCCTGCGTGGCGTTTCCTCTTCACGTGACGTGCCTTCTTTGCCTCCTGAACTTCGCTGGCTGTGGTGACAATGCAGAACCGGGTGTCTAGTCAGCGCGGATCACCTGTAAGGGTTTGCGTGCGATTAGGGACCGTGCCGTGCCGCCGCTACTGCAAAGTGCCCGGCCGTTGCTTCGTTGTCCTTTTTATAAGTGAGCAGCGGTTGTGACGTAGGAGGCGCTGGCCAATCTGCGCCGATGTCCCGTAGTGTCGCGCTGACGTCCCGCAGGCGTCAGCCGCTGTTCCCTGCGTGGCGTTTCCTCTTCACGTGACGTGCCTTCTTTGCCTCCTGAACTTCGCTGGCTGTGGTGACAATGCAGAACTGGGTGTCTGGTCAGCGCGGATCACCTGTAACGGTTTGCGTGCGATTAGGACCGTGCCGTGCCGCCGCTACTGCCAAGTGCCCGGCCGTTGCTTCGTTGTCCTTTTTATAACGTGAGCAGCGGTTGTGACGTATGAGGCGCTGGCCAATCTGCGCCGATGTCCCGTAGTGTCGCGCTGGACGTCCCGCAGGCGTCAGCCACTGTTCCCTGCGTGGCGTGTCCTCTTCACGTGACGTGCGCTTCTGTGCCTCCTCGAACTTCGCTGGCTGATAGGCGACAATGCAGAACTCGGGTGCTCTAGTCAGCGCGTGATCACACTGTATCAGGCGTTTGACGTGCGATGTCATAGACCGTGCTCGTGCCTGCTGTCACGGCGTACTGCCGAGTGCCCGGCCGTTGCTTCGTTGTCCTTTCTATAAGTGAGCAGCGGTCTGTGACGTATGAGGCGCTGGCCAATCTGCGCCGATGTCCCGTAGTGTCGCGCTGGACGTCCCGCAGGCGTCAGCCACTGTTCCCTGCGTGGCGTGTCCTCTTCACGTGACGTGCCTTCTTTGCCTCCTGAACTTCGCTGGCTGTGGTGACAATGCAGAACCGGGTGTTCTAGTCAGCGCGGATCACCTGTAAGGGTTTGCGTGCGATTAGGACCGTGCCGTGCCGCCGCTACTGCCAAGTGCCTGGCCGTTGCTTCGTTGTCCATTTTATAAGTGAGCAGCGGTTGTGACGTATGAGGCGCTGGCCAATCTGCGCCGATGTCCTGTAGTGTCGCGCTGGACGTCCCGCAGGCGTCAGCCACTGTTCCCTGCGTGGCGTTTCCTCTCACGTGACGTGCCTTCTTTGCCTCCTGAACTTCGCTGGCTGTGGTGACAATGCAGAACTGGGTGTCTGGTCAGCGCGGATCACCTGTAAGGGTTTGCGTGCGATTAGGACCGTGCCGTGCCGCCGCTACTGCCAAGTGCCCGGCCGTTGCTTCGTTGTCCTTTTTATAAGTGAGCAGCGGTTGTGACGTATGAGGCGCTGGCCAATCTGCGCCGATGTCCTGTAGTGTCGCGCTGGACGTCCCGCAGGCGTCAGCCGCTGTTCCCTGCGTGGCGTGTCCTCTTCACGTGACGTGCCTTCTTTGCCTCCTGAACTTCGCTGGCTGTGGTGACAATGCAGAACCGGGTGTCTGGTCAGCGCGGATCACCTGTAAGGGTTTGCGTGCGATTAGGACCGTGCCGTGCCGCCGCTACTGCCAAGTGCCCGGCCGTTGCTTCGTTGTCCTTTTTATAAGTGAGCAGCGGTTGTGACGTATGAGGCGCTGGCCAATCTGCGCCGATGTCCCGTAGTGTCGCGCTGGACGTCCCGCAGGCGTCAGCCGCTGTTCCCTGCGTGGCGTGTCCTCTTCACGTGACGTGCCTTCTTTGCCTGCTGAACTTCGCTGGCTGTGGTGACAATGCAGAACTGGGTGTCTGGTCAGCGCGGATCACCTGTAAGGGTTTGCGTGCGATTAGACCGTGCCGTGCCGCCGCTACTGCCAAGTGCCCGGCCGTTGCTTCGTTGTCCTTTTATAAGTGAGCAGCGGTTGTGACGTATGAGGCGCTGGCCAATCTGCGCCGATGTCCTGTAGTGTCGCGCTGGACGTCCCGCAGGCGTCAGCCGCTGTTCCCTGCGTGGCGTGTCCTCTTCGCGTGACGTGCCTTCTTTGCCTGCTGAACTTCGCTGGCTGTGGTGACAATGCAGAACTGGGTGTCTGGTCAGTGCGGGTCACCTGTAAGGGTTTGCGTGCGATTAGGACCGTGCCGTGCCGCCGCTACTGCCAAGTGCCTGGCCGTTGCTTCGTTGTCCTTTTTACAAGTGAGCAGCGGTTGTGACGTATGAGGCGCTGGCCAATCTGCGCCGATGTCCTGTAGTGTCGCGCTGGACGTCCCGCAGGCGTCAGCCGCTGTTCCCTGCGTGGCGTGTCCTCTTCGCGTGACGTGCCTTCTTTGCCTGCTGAACTTCGCTGGCTGTGGTGACAATGCAGAACTGGGTGTCTGGTCAGCGCGGATCACCTGTAAGGGTTTGCGTGCGATTAGGACCGTGCCGTGCCGCCGCTACTGCCAAGTGCCCGGCCGTTGCTTCGTTGTCCTTTTTATAAGTGAGCAGCGGTTGTGACGTATGAGGCGCTGGCCAATCTGCGCCGATGTCCTGTAGTGTCGCGCTGGACGTCCCGCAGGCGTCAGCCGCTGTTCCCTGCGTGGCGTGTCCTCTTCGCGTGACGTGCCTTCTTTGCCTGCTGAACTTCGCTGGCTGTGGTGACAATGCAGAACTGGGTGTCTGGTCAGCGCGGATCACCTGTAAGGGTTTGCGTGCGATTAGGACCGTGCCGTGCCGCCGCTACTGCCAAGTGCCCGGCCGTTGCTTCGTTGTCCTTTTTATAAGTGAGCAGCGGTTGTGACGTATGAGGCGCTGGCCAATCTGCGCCGATGTCCCGTAGTGTCGCGCTGGACGTCCCGCAGGCGTCAGCCGCTGTTCCCTGCGTGGCGTGTCCTCTTCACGTGACGTGCCTTCTTTGCCTCCTGAACTTCGCTGGCTGTGGTGACAATGCAGAACTGGGTGTCTGGTCAGCGCGGATCACCTGTAAGGGTTTGCGTGCGATTAGGACCGTGCCGTGCCGCCGCTACTGCCAAGTGCCCGGCCGTTGCTTCGTTGTCCTTTTTATAAGTGAGCAGCGGTTGTGACGTATGAGGCGCTGGCCAATCTGCGCCGATGTCCTGTAGTGTCGCGCTGGACGTCCCGCAGGCGTCAGCCGCTGTTCCCTGCGTGGCGTGTCCTCTTCACGTGACGTGCCTTCTTTGCCTCCTGAACTTCGCTGGCTGTGGTGACAATGCAGAACTGGGTGTCTGGTCAGCGCGGATCACCTGTAAGGGTTTGCGTGCGATTAGGACCGTGCCGTGCCGCCGCTACTGCAAAGTGCCCGGCCGTTGCTTCGTTGTCCTTTTTATAAGTGAGCAGCGGTTGTGACGTATGAGGCGCTGGCCAATCTGCGCCGATGTCCCGTAGTGTCGCGCTGGACGTCCGGCAGGCGTCAGCCGCTGTTCCCTGCGTGGCGTGTCCTCTTCGCGTGACGTGCCTTCTTTGCCTCGCTGAACTTCGCTGGCTGTGGTGACAATGCAGAACTGGGTGTCTGGTCAGCGCGGATCACCTGTAAGGGTTTGCGTGCGATTAGGACCGTGCCGTGCCGCCGCTTCTGCCAAGTGCCCGGCCGTTGCTTCGTTGTCCTTTTTATAAGTGAGCAGCGGTTGTGACGTATGAGGCGCTGGCCAATCTGCGCCGATGTCCTGTAGTGTCGCGCTGGACGTCCGGCAGGCGTCAGCCGCTGTTCCCTGCGTGGCGTGTCCTCTTCGCGTGACGTGCCTTCTTTGTCCTGCTGAACTTCGCTGGCTGTGGTGACAATGCAGAACTGGGTGTCTGGTCAGCGCGGATCACCTGTAAGGGTTTGCGTGCGATTAGGACC
Organism: Ixodes ricinus; assembly: GCA_037355805.1. NCBI lineage: Eukaryota > Metazoa > Arthropoda > Arachnida > Ixodida > Ixodidae > Ixodes > Ixodes ricinus. The sequence goes on along the minus strand of JAZHYW010042079.1, from coordinate 13,579 downwards.
GTGCCGTGCCGCCGCTTCTGCCAAGTGCCCGGCCGTTGCTTCGTTGTCCTTTTTATAAGTGAGCAGCGGTTGTGACGTATGAGGCGCTGGCCAATCTGCGCCGATGTCCTGTAGTGTCGCGCTGGACGTCCGGCAGGCGTCAGCCGCTGTTCCCCGCGTGGCGTGTCCTCTTCGCGTGACGTGCCTTCTTTCCTGCTGAACTTCGCTGGCTGTGGTGACAATGCAGAACTGGGTGTCTGGTCAGCGCGGATCACCTGTAAGGGTTTGCGTGCGATTAGGACCGTGCCGTGCCGCCGCTTCTGCCAAGTGCCCGGCCGTTGCTTCGTTGTCCTTTTTATAAGTGAGCAGCGGTTGTGACGTATGAGGCGCTGGCCAATCTGCGCCGATGTCCTGTAGTGTCGCGCCGAACGTCCGGCAGGCGTCAGCCGCTGTTCCCTGCGTGGCGTGTCCTCTTCGCGTGACGTGCCTTCTTTTCCTGCTGAACTTCGCTGGCTGTGGTGACAATGCAGAACTGGGTGTCTGGTCAGCGCGGATCACCTGTAAGGGTTTGCGTGCGATTAGGACCGTGCCGTGCCGCCGCTTCTGCCAAGTGCCCGGCCGTTGCTTCGTTGTCCTTTTTATAAGTGAGCAGCGTTTGTGACGTGTGAGGCGCTGGCCAATCTGCGCCGATGTCCTGTAGTGTCGCGCCGAACGTCCGGCAGGCGTCAGCCGCTGTTCCCCGCGTGGCGTGTCCTCTTCGCGTGACGTGCCTTCTTTTCCTGCTGAACTTCGCTGGCTGTGGTGACAATGCAGAACTGGGTGTCTGGTCAGCGCGGATCACCTGTAAGGGTTTGCGTGCGATTAGGACCGTGCCGTGCCGCCGCTTCTGCCAAGTGCCCGGCCGTTGCTTCGTTGTCCTTTTTATAAGTGAGCAGCGTTTGTGACGTATGAGGCGCTGGCCAATCTGCGCCGATGTCCCGTAGTGTCGCGCCGAACGTCCGGCAGGCGTCAGCCGCTGTTCCCCGCGTGGCGTGTCCTCTTCGCGTGACGTGCCTTCTTTTCCTGCTGAACTTCGCTGGCTGTGGTGACAATGCAGAACTGGGTGTCTGGTCAGCGCGGATCACCTGTAAGGGTTTGCGTGCGATTAGGACCGTGCCGTGCCGCCGCTTCTGCCAAGTGCCCGGCCGTTGCTTCGTTGTCCTTTTTATAAGTGAGCAGCGTTTGTGACGTATGAGGCGCTGGCCAATCTGCGCCGATGTCCTGTAGTGTCGCGCCGAACGTCCGGCAGGCGTCAGCCGCTGTTCCCCGCGTGGCGTGTCCTCTTCGCGTGACGTGCCTTCTTTTCCTGCTGAACTTCGCTGGCTGTGGTGACAATGCAGAACTGGGTGTCTGGTCAGCGCGGATCACCTGTAAGGGTTTGCGTGCGATTAGGACCGTGCCGTGCCGCCGCTTCTGCCAAGTGCCCGGCCGTTGCTTCGTTGTCCTTTTTATAAGTGAGCAGCGTTTGTGACGTAGTGAGGCGCTGGCCAATCTGCGCCGATGTCCTGTAGTGTCGCGCCGAACGTCCGGCAGGCGTCAGCCGCTGTTCCATGCGTGCGTGTCCTTTCGCGTGACGTGCCTTCTTTTCCTGCTGAACTTCGCTGGCTGTGGTGACAATGCAGAACTGGGTGTCTGGTCAGCGCGGATCACCTGTAAGGGTTTGCGTGCGATTAGGACCGTGCCGTGCCGCCGCTTCTGCCAAGTGCCCGGCCGTTGCTTCGTTGTCCTTTTATAAGTGAGCAGCGTTTGTGACGTATGAGGCGCTGGCCAATCTGCGCCGATGTCCTGTAGTGTCGCGCCGAACGTCCGGCAGGCGTCAGCCGCTGTTCCCTGCGTGGCGTGTCCTCTTCGCGTGACGTGCCTTCTTTTCCTGCTGAACTTCGCTGGCTGTGGTGACAATGCAGAACTGGGTGTCTGGTCAGCGCGGATCACCTGTAAGGGTTTGCGTGCGATTAGGACCGTGCCGTGCCGCCGCTTCTGCCAAGTGCCCGGCCGTTGCTTCGTTGTCCTTTTTATAAGTGAGCAGCGTTTGTGACGTGTGCGGCGCTGGCAATCTGCGCCGATGTCCTGTAGTGTCGCGCCGAACGTCCGGCAGGCGTCAGCCGCTGTTCCCCGCGTGGCGTGTCCTCTTCGCGTGACGTGCCTTCTTTTCCTGCTGAACTTCGCTGGCTGTGGTGACAATGCAGAACTGGGTGTCTGGTCAGCGCGGATCACCTGTAAGGGTTTGCGTGCGATTAGGACCGTGCCGTGCCGCCGCTTCTGCCAAGTGCCCGGCCGTTGCTTCGTTGTCCTTTTATAAGTGAGCAGCGTTTGTGACGTATGCAGGCGCTGGCCAATCTGCGCCGATGTCCTGTAGTGTCGCGCCGAACGTCCGGCAGGCGTCAGCCGCTGTTCCCTGCGTGGCGTGTCCTCTTCGCGTGACGTGCCTTCTTTTCCTGCTGAACTTCGCTGGCTGTGGTGACAATGCAGAACTGGGTGTCTGGTCAGCGCGGATCACCTGTAAGGGTTTGCGTGCGATTAGGACCGTGCCGTGCCGCCGCTTCTGCCAAGTGCCCGGCCGTTGCTTCGTTGTCCTTTTTATAAGTGAGCAGCGTTTGTGACGTATGAGGCGCTGGCCAATCTGCGCCGATGTCCTGTAGTGTCGCGCCGAACGTCCGGCAGGCGTCAGCCGCTGTTCCCGCGTGGCGTGTCCTCTTCGCGTGACGTGCCTTCTTTTCCTGCTGAACTTCGCTGGCTGTGGTGACAATGCAGAACTGGGTGTCTGGTCAGCGCGGATCACCTGTAAGGGTTTGCGTGCGATTAGGACCGTGCCGTGCCGCCGCTTCTGCCAAGTGCCCGGCCGTTGCTTCGTTGTCCTTTTTATAAGTGAGCAGCGTTTGTGACGTATGCGGCGCTGGCCAATCTGCGCCGATGTCCTGTAGTGTCGCGCCGAACGTCCGGCAGGCGTCAGCCGCTGTTCCCCGCGTGGCGTGTCCTCTTCGCGTGACGTGCCTTCTTTTCCTGCTGAACTTCGCTGGCTGTGGTGACAATGCAGAACTGGGTGTCTGGTCAGCGCGGATCACCTGTAAGGGTTTGCGTGCGATTAGGACCGTGCCGTGCCGCCACTACTGCCAACTGTCCTGTAATATATATAAATATATATATATATTTATTTTGTGTGTGTGTATTTAACTATCCTCACCAAACGCTAATTTACAGTTGGCATACGAAGCGAAAAATTTAAGAGCATTCATGATTTATTTCTTTAATTAGAAGCAATACAATTCCTTGTTCATAACGCATTTACGCTGCTTCAAGCAGCCATGAAACAGACACCTTTTCGTTTTTTTTTACTTTGCATAAATAAGGTTTAGAATGATTCCCTATGTTCGTATTTCGCCAAACGCAATAACAATAAATGTAAAAAAGTGTAGGTGTTTTTTTAGCTTTTAGCCAGAACAAGCGGCCACGTGATTTAGAGACGATAATATACCGCCAAGGTTGATCTTTGCAACGCGCTGGCATCGACTAAAGTCCAGTACTACGTGACTGAGTTTCAGCACATTTTTGTGGTTCGGCTAATATCGTCATCGCAGCGATTCGACACACGCATCTGCATTAATGATTGTCCAGCTCTGGATTATCAACAGCCCATACGAGTGTGCTCACTCAATGATCGGGCACTAATCTACTGAGCCGAATTAAAAAGGTGGTCACTCGGAGGTACCATGCCGACACTTCGACCCCCAGCTACGTCATCAAGGGTTGCGTATAAGGGATTGAGTAAAAGCTCGCTTTTGTCCGTGACTTGTCACCACTAAAAGGAGCTAATTTTGGTCCCAGCCGTTGCCTAAGAGTATAAATGGGTTCCACAACTGCTGTAAGCTCGTGTAAAGTGAAACGGATTTCAAGCGAATATTGTTGCAAAGACCATGTTAATACCGTCAATAATGACCGTATTATTAGTTACTACAAACGAAAAAGCAGTGCGCCCTTTATATACTCTTTTAGACATTGGTTTTTTTAATTACGTTTTGGTATCATGTTCGGGGCGTGCCGGGACACCGGACCGATTGTGGCGTCCAGCTTTCCAGTTGGGAAGTGTTTGTCCATGGGTCCTGGGCACAACTTCTGCGCGAACGAAATTAAGAATAAAAAGTTATTGAAGTGACTAAAGAAAACAGACGGGCCGCCATTAGAAACTCATACGAATTTTCCGAGCAAATAATCGTCGTTCAAATGCACAAAAAATATATCTTTATGCTACATCATGGATACACAAATGGGCTTGAAATCAAAGGCGCCCCGCCAAACAATTAAATTTACATCCGCACAATCACATTACTTAAAACCGCCATGCACTGTGTACGTGACAGTGCCGCGTTCAACTACACTGCATTTTACATTAAGCCCTACCGGAGCCGAAGCTACGATAAGGTGGAGACATATGAAGCTGACAGCAAGAGTGTGTGGTCATGGCTCTCGTCGCCTTTCAGCAATTGATGTCACCGTGAAAAGAATGACGCGCGGTAAAGGCGCCGTGATGCTGTACACCTTTATTGGGGGCGAATTGTTTATCCGGTGATAGCAAAGTCGCGAGACAGCGAGAGCCTCATGATGCACATTATGCGTTGTCATAATATATAATGTATTATATATCGTTTACGCTAGAGCTGCGCATTGCTAGTGAGAGCTCGTGCAGTCCCATAAAGCATATATCGAGCATGCAGTCGATGGGCACGCAGTTTGCAGATTGCAGTCCAATAAACACTATTGGCAGTATCGGGTTGTAGCGTTGGCTGCTGCCCGACACGTTTGTTCTGTATTTCATGTATTTACTCCGAGGCTCGTTCGGCCTTACAGATATGAATCGGTGCAAACAAAGTTGCTTCCAGAGTTCAGTACACCAAATATTAAATTGGTGGTTGGTACGGAGTGACGTATTCAATGGGAGGTGCAAGGAATATCAAAAATTGAGCGAAAATAATCCCTGGACAAAGGGAACAAGAAGGACAAAGGACAAACTGCAAATCTCCAAACACGGCTACGTGTTTGTCCTTGCCCCTCTTGTTCCGCTGCTCCAGGGATTATTTTCGTCATTCTTGTCCAGCTCGCTTCCACCTTTTGCATTTAATTGCATTATAATCAAAATTTGTTTTTTGCAAAATCATGTCTCTTTTGCGTTCTACTTTCCGTCTCCTTCACATTGCTCCAACCTGATGCAATACTCGTATCGTGTCTTTACTGCTACTGCTCAAAGAGCCAGTTTAAATTATTCGATTTCGATGTCTTAAAAGTCTTATATCAATGTTTGTTTCACGCCATCAACATTGGCATAGTGTTTCATTTTCAGATACTTTTATATGTTAGTCAGACTTTTTCCCATGGTACACTAAAGCGGTCGACGTTTGGTTTGGACTCGAATGAAAGTGGAATGGTTTCTGAAGCTCTAACGCAGTGCTCGGAATTCCGCAGTTCTCTTTCGCTCGTTTGCTGGCCCGTTAGCCTTCAGTTTCCGTCTTGCAAGCGGAAATAGTCATCTGGCACGCTTCCATGACACACAGCTGATCGGGAAAGGCAGGAAGCTCTGGTGGCTGCGTCGGAAAATGCCGACACCCTGGAGAACAGTACTGTTTCTCCGAACACACCAGTACGCAGACCGTTACCAAGTTTCGATTCCCATCCTTCGTTGAAGTCAGAACGCCTGCGCTATCAATGCTCACGCATTTCGCCGAGAATCAGTGAACTGACAGCATCGATTTTGACATCGCTTTTTATACGGGCAAACAAAACGAGAAATAAAGTAAAAAAAAGCAGTCACCCCGGTAAGGTAGGGCACGGGGACCATGCGTTTTTAGTCATAAACTGCTCGAACACTCAGCCCGTAGTGTGCAGAATGAAAACCAGAGTTGCCTCTATGATGGTTCGTTTATCATGACAAAGCGCATGGTAACGCTGCGCTCAATGTTCAGCAGTTTTCGTCCAAAAGCAGAAATGACCCTTGTGCCTTCATGCCCATAGGCCGGACCTAGCCCATTGTAACATTTTTTGGTTACCCATGAAGGAAAAAAAATCCAAAGGTCACTGCGTGTCGATGTGGAAATGTTGAAACAAAAACGATGAAGCAGTGAAAGCATCAAAAGTTGACAGATCTTAAAATATTTTTATTAATTGGAAGAAATTCGCTCGACAGGTAAATGTAATTAGTTGAAAAAATACTTTGAAGCAGATTATATTTTGTTGCATGGAATTAATGCGGGACTTTGGAAAAAAATAAGTTCCGTTTTTCGCCTTCCCACCTGTATTTGGTGTAATATATATAAAAAAGGCACATCCCAGGCGCGCGACGCCGTGGTGAAAGATCATCTTAATTAAAACTTAAAAGTGTAATCACAAGGCGTTAGAAAAGATTGAGTTAGACGTTCCATTCTACCATATTCGTGCACGCTGAATTGGGATATCGGACTCATTTGACCCAATCGTATCAATAGATGTGAGAAAAAGTTAAAAACCACCCGCGGAGTGTGATGTCATTCGGAGGCGTTTTAATTTCTTTGCGTTTTCTGATTGTGAGAGAACGTTTAGACCATTTGCTACTTCCCAGGTTATGCTTGCGGATAGATTGTAAATGATCAGCTCTTTGTGTAACAGTTTACCATTTACTTTTACCACGGAAAGCGCCGAAAAAAAGAAAGAAAAGGGAGGGGGGAGGGGGGTTTCGCCACTAACTAATAGGGTGCTGTCTGGATACATGGGGCGCTAAATCTGAAATATATTTTTTAATATTTTTGACGCTGGTGGGCAAATTAAGAAAATTGAGTATACTCTTGGAAATACAGCATTACTTCATTTGATGTTGCGGTTTAACTGGCAAGATATCATGATTTCCTGATTCCCTACCACTGGACTGCTATAACCATACACACACACACACATATATATATATATAAATATATATATATATATATATATATATATATATATATATATATATATATATATATATATATATATATATATATAATGATACTTAACCGCAGCCGTACGTGTATCCTTGTCTTTACGCTTTCAACGATGTATTGTTTCATTTTCTGCAGGTGGACGCGCTAAACCACGCCGAAGCCAACCGGACGTGTTCAGCAGGTCATCACTGATGATATCGTTCTCAATGCATGTGTGGTGGTACGAAAGAGTACATAAAAAGAAGCTTTTTTACGTACGGTATGCCAGTGCAAGAAAAAGCTTATCCTAAGGAACTATACAGCGCAAGTTCCTTGAATCGAAACAAGTGTTGCAACTTCATACGGCAAATCTCCGATTTACCAGAACCCGTCAGGCGTCCAGACTAAAAATCTCCAGAATAGTAGATAGCTGCAAGGCTAGTTGGTGTTTAAACGATATGATAAAAAAAGAACGCAAGACACTTTAGACGATGTTCGAGTACCAAAGCTCAGTATTCGATGAGACCGCGACATTTTCTCGACTCAATTGCGTTTTAATGACATGTTTTAAAAATTACTTCCACGAGGTACGCTGCATGCAGTCAATGTAACTCACAACGATAACCATTAAGATACCGATCACTCCCCATTAAATATTTCATGGTCCAAGAGGAGAGCAAATGAGAACAATGATGAGACTCCTCGCCGCAATATTCGGAAACTACGGTGACATTTTTAGAAATATTGTTTGGCTATTTTGCGAAGAATCATAATTAAAACATAACCATTTGTCTGTGTTAATGGCGGGTTTTTAGGTGGCTGATAAAAAAAAAAGGAATATAGGGAGAGGAACCGTGGTGGAAACTGGCTGTTATAGACGTTTGTCCGTTAATTTGTCGTTCTTCGTCAGTCGCAATAAAGTGTAATCCTCAGTACGCCATGCCATTGAGAGTGTCCTGTGCACTGTTCTCATCCTCGCTCTTGGCGCAGGCCAGATAAGCTATAGCCACAAAAAGCATGATTATTTCGAACTCGCATTTAATACAGAGTGGTTGTACCATTTGAGTTTCATTTTTTTTTTTTTTGTTGCAGTTACGGGTTACTGACACAACTTTACCTATATCAACCTTTTATACGGCCTCCTCCGAAAGTCGAATGCGCTTGGCAGCTTTTGCATGGAAACTTCATAACCTGCTGGAACCAAAGTTTTGGAGTGCCTCAATTAATCGTTTGGACATCTGCTTCCCGCAACATCCGTGACCCTGAGTTGCAACCCTCGTCGGGCCTTTTGTTAAGACACGTAAAATGCGATAATCGCTGAGAAAGCACGCTGGGGTAATTATAACCCATGCGTGAAGAAGCGTCAGACATGTGCCACGGCGCGTCAGACAGACGTATAAACCCGATCAGGTGCCGTCAATGAGTTGCTTCTCTGCATTCACGTGAGTTCGTAAAAGGAATGACGTGCGTATCAGGTCGTGCCGCCTTTTCAACGTCATACGGCCAATCAGACTTGGGTCATGGCAATGGGTAATGAACGACAGGTTCATCGGTGGTTTATATCCTGTTTGGTGCAATGCCTCCAGTGGACATTACTCTAAAAAGTAGTCAACTACAATTATAAATAATCTTGAGTTAAAATAAGTCACCTAGATTGCTTGATTACGTCTAAATAGGAAAATATGGTGTCGTCACTTGGAAATAGAACAGTTGCTTTCTCCGATTCCTTCAACTTTTGAGGACACAACATTTTTCATACGGTTTCGAGACGGGCATTTTGTACTGTTCGATCTTGAATTCGAAACACCTAATCCGAAATTAATAAGTTCTTAATTCACCACGTTTTGTTGGGCACACTCTAGTGGCCGGAAACTTGTTAGTTGGTATTCCGTGGAAGGAAACATTACAAACAAAATAGTGCCCCTAAGAAAGGAAGAAGAAAATACACGAGATTAAAAATTAATTTATTTTCTTTCGAAAACAATATTAAGACACTGTGTTTGATTACTTTCTGTATGCGTATTAGGGCATTGCGTGGATGCGCAAACATTATTTTGTTTAACGCCAACTTGTTTACCTATATTAAGTCACCAGTATAAATAGTGGTGCTTATAAAACAGCGAGGTCGCTATTCCTGTAGATCGTTACACACTGTCGAGCAATTGTCCAAGCGATAGTATGAGGAATAATAAACGAGTTAATGTCCCGACCTTTCGGGTTAAGTTACTTTTTTTTGCATAGGGCGCGTTTTAATTTTTATTTTAAATTTGACCTTAATACTAACTAGTTTTCAGTAGAAGCCGAAACACATACCTTCGGCGTGTTCATTGTTGGTGCAGTTCAGCTTCGCTAAGTGCTAACAGCGCTGGTGTGACTCGCTGCCAATTACAATGTCGCACCTGCTTCCGACACTCATCGTCCGGTTCTGATGTTGCAAACAATTCTACTCTAAGCCGATAAACATTATTGTGTCCTGAATTACCCGCCAGATTGTTTTTTGTTTAATAACGTGTACTTACAAAAATGTATGCGAATTCTAGTTTTTTTTAAGCTTTCGTATGATCCTAAATTAAAAGGGGAAATCGGTTCAGGGCGTGTCATTGTAGAATAATTTATTTATGTACCCATGAATAATCCAAGCAGACTCAATCTATCCAAACCTTTCACAGTAAGCTGGAACGCACCAGACCTCCAAGTAGAATTAGTTTTTGCGGCAAATATTTTTGCGGATCTCTGACCTTTAATATACACAGCAAACACCCAATGCGTAATCAAACTTAATATGTTTTGGCACCCCGATACGAGTCACACCGGCTTTGGTAATAAATTGCTAAATAAAAGTGCCAATACGTAGTCTTCACTCGCCTGGCTATTCGGCTATCACCTCTCTTTTTTGGGACAAAAGTTCCATATGACATGTTATTATTATGCTCATATCGTGGATGTCTCGGTTGCCACAAGGCATTTTTGGATTATGTCTGGCAAATTAATATCGATGTGGTGCAGCAAATAAAGCCAAAACAAAGTAATTTGAAATTAACTAAAGCCGCAGGCGTAGAATCCTATTTGTCCCTAGGTAGAGCGTTTGTGGCGCGTGGTGCATGGGAAGTTTCCGAGGCTCCTGGGGTAAAAAACACAACGCATATGCGAGAAATTTGCATGTATTTTATAAAGGTTGTCACAAAAACAATATATTACACGTTTTTCTTATCCCGAAAAAAATATAAAGTTTAGATTTGAACCGACACCTTACTCAAAATTTATGTTATTTTCTGAAATTTTCCAAAGGGAAAATGGAGCCCATTTCTTCCCGTTTTCGGTTTCATAATGGTGCCGTAGGAGCCCCATGTGTTCGAAAACTCCGTCGCCGAAATTTTCATATTGATTTTTCCAGAAAATCACCCATAACTTTTGAATACTCTATCGGATCGGGCCGAAACTTCTGTCATCTGGATGTGATCTTCTGTAGGGCTTCGTGTTTGGGCTGAAGAATGAGTAACTCAAAAAAGGCTAGTTTATTTTCGCAATTAAAAATAATGTATAATTTTGTGACACATTCTGTATATCATAATATTTGATTCGTTAACAGGCTTGCAGGGCGTGGAGCGACTATAGCGGCTGCACGTCTGAGAAGTCTCCCCAGCACACCAAATTCACGGGTTACCACGTTATTGGGTATGGGCTGGGTTATGATGACCGTGCTACAATGACTTGGAAGGTGAGGTAACGGGAATCGTTTTTTTTTTCCAATATTGGCATTGCATTCGTCATGCAAAAACTATAAATAGAAAAACAGTTTCTAAGTATTAAAAAAATAAGAGGTGCGAGTGAATATCGGAACATGTAGAAAATAAATTAGGTGTTCCTTTTAAACTATCAACTTTTCTAGACGGCGCAGCGATACTGATCTGGAAAGTTCGTCACGGGTGATTCCTCGTCAGGTCGTACAATGGTGATCTGGATGTTAAATACATATAAAAATATATGTTTAAGCCAAGTCTTAGGAGGAGGATTCAGCTGTATGCTAATGCCGCAGCTAAACTTCTTCCGGAGATAAAATATTTCGAACATGTAGACGTTGAGATTGCCAAACCTTTGTAGCGGTGTTTTGCGTAGCCGTCAATTTCACACCGAAGCGTGCACGTAGAAATTTGTTTCCACTCTAGTTAAAAAAAAATTCTGTTACTCATGCATAATTAGTAACAGTTAAAATACAATTTTTTTACCGCAAAAGTATTTACGAAACACGTCACATAAAGAGGTCTTAGAGACCAAATAATTTATTATTTACCAATAGTCTTGTTCATAAAAAATGAGGCAAAATACATCAATATTATTATAGTTAAATGCATTTTGTGAATATAAAAAAACCTATACTTTGCTATTGTTTTACTTTTGTTATTATGAAAATGCAGCTCATTATTTTAATTGTGACAAAATTACATGTCTATTAAAATACTTTAGTTTTTTTTACAGTTTACAATGACTGAAATAACTTCTGATTTCAAACATTGAGCAACACTTGGCCTCCTTAAAAAACAAAATGACGACAAACCTTCCTCGAAGTGACCTAGCTTTTATTCGGTACAAAGGTAGCGTCTTACGACGTCGGCTTTAAAGTTATATTTTCATAGAAACAACAAGGCCGTACAGCGGTGCTGCTCTATCGTAGGGTGTAAAAAATCATGGCGTCCCTAGTTTTGCTTTATAGTTGTGTTTTCCTGCGTTGCTCTTTAAGGCTTTTTAGGCGCAGCTCTTAGGCGCCCGTTTCCGGCTTGAGCGGCGTCGCCGTTGGCGTCGGCGTCGCCGTCGAGCGTCGGCGTCGGCGTAACCGCGTGGTGCATGATGGGTAATTTTCCCCGCTCAAATCTAGCGGAAAATTTTCCCGCTAAACTGCTGAAAATTTTTCCCGCTAAATCTGGCGGAAAATTTTCCCCGCTAAATCTAGAGGGAAATTTTTCCCGTCTAAATCTAGCGGAAAATTTTCCCCCTATATCTAGCGGGAAATTGTTCCCTCTAAATCTAGCGGAAGAAGTTTCCTGCTAAATCTGGCGGAAATTTTCCCCGCTAAATCTAGCGGAAAATTTTCCCCGCTCAATCTAGCGGAAAATTTTCCCCGCTAAGTTTAGCGGGGAAAATCCCCCTCTTCTCGAGGTCACGTGACCCCCGAGGCCACGTGACCCCCCTCTCCCGCAAAATGTATGGCGGTGCTGTCTGCATAAAGCTGAAGAATAATCAATCTCCCATTCATCTGCAATATCTCTAAAAATAAATGTAATATATACCTCTGCAAATGTAACTCGCAATATAAAAACAAGAAACGCAAGTTGTGACATTTTAGCAGACATGCGTCTACAAAGTCTAGGATAAGAGAAATAAACACAACCAAGACATGTATTGATTTTATGAATAAAAATATAAATGACATTTTTTCATACAAATTGAAAGTGTCTAACTCAGTGTATCCTTGCAACTGATCAACGAACTTTGAGGGCTTCGTTCTAAAGAACTAGCGACTGTGCATAAATAGATGGCGCAACTATATCAGTCTAGTCGCAAACTCTGCCTTATAATGCTTACATATGGAAGTCATATCCTAGGAGTTCTGTGGCTTGTAAGATAGCATTTTAGTTGTTGGTCCGACATTTTTATTCGTGTTTTAGCGGAAATAGATCGGTGTTCGAAAAGGCTTTTTGTTATATTTGTGTTCAAAGCTAAAAAAAATGAAGCAATATTTTGAAAATTAATTACGTACGCAAAAAAAATGCAATTGAGAGAAAAGCGAGGTTTATTCAGAAAATGTATGTGTTATACATCTTCTCCATCTATCTGATATTTCTCTCCAAAACTATAATTTTCTAAAATGCTAACTGATTTTTAAAAGTATACCTTCAGGTGTGGGAGGCGATACACTGGCGCCATCTGTTGCTTACACAGATAACCAGTCCGAGGTGATGTTCAAAAAGCCGGTACGAATCGCAACACTAAACCTAGCGACAATGTTGCCAGCTTCGGGCGTTTCGATAACAATGTGTTGCTGCGATGTCGTTAGAACCGTCTATCGCGACCTTCCGTGAGATCTCGCACAACTCCGCAAGTTATTATGCCCACTTTTTTTAAATATTATTTTAGAGGTATTACGTGTCGGCGTAAGTCTTTTTTTGTTCAAGTAAGCAAGAGAAATATTCATAACGTGTGTGTTAATGATAAAAGCGCCCCCTTTCTTCGTTAAGCATAGAACGTAAAAACAATGGCAGAGAACATCGTGTGTTGTGCGGAACAGCACCAATAATGTGACTTCCAAGAAGATAACTAAACAAGCAAAAATAGCACAAAAAGAAACCGGAAAAGGATAAAGCAAAAACTAAATGTACAAGGAGGAAAGCTGGGGGTTTCATGTAGAGCGGACAGATGTCCACACAATTGCCAACACGGACTTCGATATACGCGAGATATGTTGCCCTTGAGTTTAGATATGCCAGGTGCTCTAGTCTTGACTCTTCTCCGAAAAGTAGGCAGAAACTCCTGTGATCGTGGTTGGTCGGCGTCGCGGTTGACCTTGGAGCCGGCCAATCAAGGCTGCGAGACTTCTTGAGGACTATTTTGCCCAGTGTCCCAGTAAGGGCCCCAGAAGTTAGTTT